>PVIR01000156.1:173917-246454 GCA_004026965.1 Petromus typicus
GTGGAGACCCACACCCAGCAGCAACCAGTACCACATACCACAGTGCCGGGCGTGGTGGCTCACACCTGTAATCCCAGCACTCGGGAGGCAGAGGCAGGAGGATTGTGATGTGAGTTTGAGGCTGAGCTCAGGGCCAGCCTGAACCACAAAGCGAGACCCTGTCTCCAAAAACCTAAAAAAAAAAAAAAAAAAAAAAAAAAAATTAAATCTTTATTGGTACATTATGAATACACATCATCATCACATTCACCACTGAAAGTTTGTACCGGAATATGACATGACTTGATTCTCTTTATTCCCTTTCCCCCACCTGCCCTGCAACCCCAACCCCTATATACATAAGATTGTTTTTTCATTTTTATTACTATTGCATTCTTTTTCTTCTTGTTATTTACCCCTACACTCTCTTTCCTTTTAAATATTTTCTATTTCACAATATCAACTATACATACTACAACTGTTTTACAACTTCACTTTCTCATACCCAAAAAAAGATATGATATTTATACATCTGTAACCTATTTATTTCACTTATGAGGATGGTTTGAAGGCTCATCCATTTGAGTATGAATGAATTCATCTTTTCATTTTTAATGACAGAATAATGCCCCTTCTAAAAAAGAACCACATCTTCTTTATCCAATCTCCAGTGGATGAACGTTTTGGTGGTTTCCAAAGTTTAGCAATCACAAGTGGAGCTGCTATAAACATGGGTGCAAACATGGCATTGTGGTATGGATTTTTTAGTTCTCTTGTGTATACATCTAGCAGAGGAATGGCTGGGTCAAATGGGACATCCAATCCTACCTTTTTGAGGAATCTCCACACTGATCTCCACAGAGGTTGTATAAGACTACACTCCCACCAGTAGTGGAGAAGGGTTCGCTTTTCTCTGCAGCCTCACCAACATTTGTTGCTGGCTAATTCTGAAATGGCAGCCATTCTTTGTGCAGTGAGATGAAATCTCAGTATTGTTTTCATCTGCATCTCTCAAATGACCATACCAGTAAAATTCTTTTATATAGATATAGATATAGATATAGATATAGGATAAAGATATATATGTGCAAATATATATATGTACATATATATATGATAGAGACATAAACCAACTACAATTGTTATCTTATGATTTAAGGAATGAGTAGTTTTAAATTGTTTCTTTGCTGTATTTTCTGTTTCTATAATTTTATATATTAATTAGCTCTACAGTTAAAAACTACTACCAATAGTCTGTGAAACACTGAATAGACCAGATATTTTAAGTTTCTATCAAGTTCATTAATATTGTTTGAGCTATGCTGGCTTATATGGAAGATTTATAAGTACAGATTGTAAACCAGGTGTTGTGGCACATATTTGTAATCCCAGAATTCTCAGACACTAAGGAAGATGACAAATTCAAGCCCAGTATAATTCCACAAGACAATCTCAAAAAAAAAAATAGTTCTGAGAATATAAGTCAATTTAAAGGCCCTGGGTCAATCCTCCATACATTTTTTAAAAATGCACAAATTCTAAAGCCCTATTATAAAATAATATATCAGATTAAGTACTGCCCACAATTAATTAAATATGTCATCAGGATTCTGAGGTCAATCAGATATGAAAAGCAGAATTTCACTAGCACAGGCAGATGCTTAATGTCCAAATAATTGAACATCACTGCTGATGTGGGCTTTGGATGTCACCTGTCAGGCTTGAGTTATTATAAAAGATACATAAATACTGGACAACTTATCACACAGAAATAACAAAAATTCTGGGTTCCTGATTTTTTTTTAACTTTTCTAATTTTGGTATCTTGCTGTCAATCAAAAAGTTCACAGTCCACAACCACTCTGAAGCATACTGTGGTTTGGTTTTGGCAGAGTCTCTGTCCACTCCTATGCCTTCAGGATGGGCAAGTCCCCAACTCAGCATTTCAGGCTATCATCAGATACCAAACCGTGACAGGTACATGAGCAAACCTACAGACCTACTCACTCAGCAGTTTAAAAACTCTAGAATCTTCTCTTGTTTTTAAAGTTATCACAAAGTTCTGATAAAAGATAAATGTAAAATAATTAAAGCTTAACTTATGTTTTTAGTGTATTCTTCATGTTCTTATACATGTGTGACTTGAAACAATGGGTACATTAAAAGCCTGAATAATTAAATATGCAGCTGTTTATTCGGTTATTATAATATAATTTACCATTTGCTGATATTAAATACAGTAACATAAATAAAATGCATAGGCTAAGATAAAATCAAAAATTTAGGAAAAGTCAGTGATCACTTTAGAAAAAATTTTGCTGGGAAGTAATATTTGCTTATAGTTTTAATTTCATTTTATTTTAGTCATCATAAATATAATAAATGCCAATATTTAAGAAGTTACTCAATTTGATATGCACTATTTCATGGGGCTAAGATGAGAGAAGGAAGAGAAAGGAAGTTCCATTTCTTTAGCTTTGGGTCAATATATATAATATCTTTTTTTCTGGATAAGTAAATTTAAACTTAGAAAACAAGTGGAGTGCCTTAATTTAACCCAACTTAGTGTAGTGAAGAAATCCAGCACCTATTTTTGCTGGTAGCTCTCATATCATGACAGTAATTATTTTTACATTTGCATAGCTTAAAAAATCATAAAAGCACTACAGAGTTCATTTTGATAGGAAAGACAAACTATGTAGATAAAATCTAGGAGAATTCAAATTCTTTTAACATGCATCTGTTGCGCTGGATTGCTAAATTCTCCTGTAGACTATGGAAAAAATTGATGGCTATACAAATTCCGTTTGTACCAGAAAGATTACAGATAAAGATTTACATTGAGAAATTGTGGATAACAGAAAATTCTGTGTATTATAGGTTCCCATTTATTGTCAAGCTGTTGGAAAAGATAATATAATTAATTGAAATTAAATGAGAAAGCTAAAGACGTGTATTTGAATAAATATTTAATTGTAAAAGAAAATATTTGTTTAATAGTTTTAATTAAAATTACTTCATTGAAGGACCAGGGATTTAGCTCAGTGGTTCCAGTGTCTGTCTGGCAAGTGCAAGGTCCTGAGGTGGATCCCCAGCACCACATATCAGAATGCCAGATGCAGTGGCTCATGCCTGTAATCCCAGCACTTAGGAGGCAGAGGCAGGAAGATTGCTGTGAATTTGATGCTAACTTGGACTACACAGTGAGTTCAAAACCATTCTGAACTACAAAGTGAGATCCTATTTCAAAAAAAGCAAACAAATAAAATTACTTCATTGATTTTAACATTATGCAACATTCAATATATTTGGTCACTAAGAGTATATATATTGTGTTACACTGTTCTTCTCCAAGAACAGGACATTAAGAATTCCCCTGTCAGAAATCTAAAGATTGCAATATAAAATGACTAGCTGGAAATTCTCAAATTTTAACATGAAGGAGAATTTAAAATTTCTAACAAATTTTCAAAAATCAAGTCCACTACCTCTCAAAATAAAAAAAGTTATAATAGACAAATATACATGGGCAAAAATGTCTTCTAACAAATGTTTATTTATACATTTTAATTCATGTATTTCCATCTATTGATTGACTCATATATTCTAGTTATAGTGCCTTTCCAAGAGTAGTAAACAAATTAGACACCTTATGTTCTTGAAATCACAGTCTAATGAGAATACAGAAAATAAAATAAAGAATATGAACACTGAATAATGATAAAATGTAATAAGTATTGACAGGAAAGCATGAACATTTATGGTAAATTTTAAGAGGAAGGCAGATTTAGGTTGATATTTGAACAGATTTATTAAATAATCAATGGGGATTACTTTCGAAAACCTCAGTGGCATATTCTGTATTTCAGGGAGGAGGATAAATCAAAACATTTCTCTCAAAGATTATTATATTACTTAACAATCCTGAAGTGACACTTTGATTATTTGGAGAAATTAAAATAGTAGAGAAAGCAACAAACAGTGAATTTAAAACACTGTCAACAAAGGACAAATGGATAAAATATCTCACAGGGTAGGCAGTTACCACGTTGTAAAAAAAATGCATAGATTATTAAATATACTATTCTCAATATGATAAGAAGCCATGCGATTTTTATGTAAGAATCACCTCATTTACTTAGCTAATTATTCTAGTGTGTATATATATTATTCTACATATATATTATATGCTATATATAATATATGCTATATATATATATATATTTCACTGATTTATGAAGAAATTATTTAGTGACTCATTCAAACCATTAATTTTCAAATAAACTGAACTTGTACCTGAAAAAGCACTTCTTGCTATGTGAAGGTGCCCAGCTCTACCACAAAAGCAAGTTTTCAATATTAATCCTGGTATATCGCTCACCCTACTTTGGTCCAGAACAATTGTTTTCTGGTTTTTATGTACAAATTGTACCTATGAAGTACGTTGTTATTGTTCTTAGTGTAAAGCATATCTCACCCTGAAGATACTTCTGCAGAAAAGCATGTTTTACTACAGATTCTATGAAATCAGCCTTTTAAAAATGCCTTTTTGCATTAGTCATCAGTCATAAAGCACTACTTGGTTGTTACTTCTTCATTTTCTTTCACTCTCTTGTATTTCTGGAGACCATAAAGTGCCCATTTCAGAACCCTCTCTACATGGACAAAAGATTTTCAAAATATGTTTTAACAATAAGATAAGAAACATAATTCCTATGACTAGTTCTCTCAGTGAATTTTATCATTAGAAAAATTATTTCATTATTAAAAAATGGATTCAAATATCACAATTTTTCATTTCCTTCTAGGTTCTTAATAAAACAATTATTGAATGTAGATTACATCTTTTTCGTGCTAAGTACTTTGTCAGCCTGCTTTACATCACCACCATTTTGGGATCCAAAAAGCTTCTGTCATTTGTCCTTCCTGTCATTTTCAAGTGTCTTCTGAGTTGTTTTGCTAAAACAATTCTCTAAACTACTTTGGGGGCCTCAGTGGATTTCACTGATGTCTGTTTCTTTGTGTAAAGGCCACATCCACAATCTTCTCATAATAATCTCTTCTCTGTCTTTGGTTGCTTTGGAAATGACTGAGAGGCATCATGCTTCACAACCTCAGACACCTTAATACTGATTGAACTAATTTGTGAAACACATAATCTCTTGAAAGTACTCTCTATGCAGTTAGATACTATGATCTGATCTCTCTGTGGTTCTAGCAAAAAGTTGCATAGGTCTGTATTTTCACTGCGTCATAGTTTTAAAAGTAATTTTTACATTGTAACAGCTTTTATCATGTGGAAAGGATGAGAATTTTCAAAATCGTCAGTTCTTTAGAGCTTTCTGTTCAGTAGTTTCTCTTCTTTAATTTCTCATTTTTTACTGTGAGTAAGCAGCAAGAAGCAATCAAGATGGCATTTATAAAACTTACAAGATTGCATTTGTTAGGATTTATCAAGAGATGGAGGAAGAAGGAAAGGGAAAAGACAGAAGGAGGAGGAGACATAAAAGAATGTGGTACATATACCAACCCCCCGTGATAAATGGAATTGTATATACACACGCACACACAACCGCCTGGCACTCCTATATATTTTTTGCTAAACATTCTGCCACATACTTAAGAAAGTTTCCTTTCTCTATTTTCCAAAATATGTTCCTTCCCTTGTTCTAGACTCTAACCATTAATATATGTGGGAGACAGCAAAACTGATTGTGCTCAAAGCAGGCTGTAAACATTTAACCCTCTAATTGGCTTATTTTTAGAAGCGAGTCCAGGCAAAGTCTACATACCAAGGTCAGAGAAACTCGCACCCAAATTCCATTTCCTCATATAAAAACCTTTTAACCTGAAAGACAATGTTTTAATTACAACCATACGTTTTGTCTATTCTGTTCCAAATTAGAGATTATCTTGTTCTTTAGGAGCCTTGTTTACATTAATTTCCATAGAAACTGCACCACCGCACATCCTTCCACATAGTCCTGCCCTTGTACAAACCTTGCCTTTGCCCAATAAAAATAAAAATCAGTGGCTTGGACTGACCATTGCCTTTGGCAGTTGTACCAGTAATGATCATCACGGCCTTCTGCTTTCTGTCCCTCTTAATTCTATCTATTAGTTTTTGTTCTGGTTTTTCTCCCACCCCCCAGGTCTCCTTCAAGCACTGAGTAGGAGACTGGAGCCTACTGCAGAGGTTTTCAGGAATGTTACAGGAGTCCACAGGGACCGTCCTCTAAGTTCACATTTTAGCAGCAGTATGGTCAAGATAATTTAAACTTTCCTATGACATGTTTCTCAAAATTAATTCAGCTGTTACCCATTCATGCAGATTATTATTGTTTTTTACTATTTTATGACATGCCAACCACTTCTTTATATTAAATATGTTTTAGTTTCATGGTGCTGCATAATAATTATCAAAAGTTCTGGACAAAGAACAAACTATTGCACATTTATTGCCTGAAATTTCTACAGGTTGCAGAGTTTCAGCATGAGTTAGTGGAATCGCATGATTCAGTATCTCCCAAGTCTGCAATCAAGGTGTTAGCAGAGGCTGTAGTGTCACTGGAGAATACAGACTCTCTGACTGGAGGCTTAGTCACTTTCTCATTATGATACATGGCACCTGATACTCACAAACTGAAGGAGAAATTTGTTATCTCTTTATTTTTTATTAATATAGGTGTGCAATACATAATGATTAGATTCATCATGAGGAGTTGGTACAAGTACCTAACTCACCTTAATTATTTTTACTTCCTCTATACAATGTTTTTAAAAGTTTATTCTTGAGTTGGCCTTCATTTTTGGTGTCTTTTATGAAATGTGATTTATTTTAATATTTAAAATTATTTTTTAATGTAGTTTTTAATTTTAGATTTTTTTAATTTTTACAACTCAATAGTACATTAAGATTACATTCCTCATAGGCAGTTGATTCAGGTACACAAAACATGTGCAAAAGCATAATTTTTTTTCTTCCTTTCCCACCCTCTCTTCTTTTTTCCTTCATCTCTTCATTTCCTTTCTTTTTGCAAAAGTTCTATCTCCCTATTTCCTACTCTTTACATTTCCTTTTTCTCTTTAATTATATATTGAGGTTCTCATATGAAAGAAGTTATGTGATGTTTAAGTTTGTATGTCTACTCCACTTAATCTCCTGTTCTCAATGTGCATCCATTTTCTCACAAATGACTAAAACTTATCCTTCTTTATGAAAGAGTAGCACTCCCTTGTATATATTTATTTAACTTTCTTTATTGACTTTCTTTACTGACACTTTCTTTATTGACTCACACTTTCTTTATTGACTCATCTGTTGATATGCATGTAGACTGCTTTCAGGATTTAGTATTGTGCTGCTATAAATATGGATATTCATGTATGACCATAATTTGATGTGATCAACTCTTTGGGGAAAATATTTGGCTCATGTTTCAGTCTCTAATTGGGTAGCTTTAAACCACAATGCCATGGCAGAGGAGAATAATGGAAGACAGGTGCTCATGGCATGACACAGTGTTAAGGGAAGAAAGATTGAAGGAGGGCAATAAACAGTTCCAGGCCACTCCTCCATTGACCTATCTTTTATGATCAGACACTATGTTCTAATAAGTCAGTTATAATGCTCCATAGTACAATCATTTTCTAGAAGGCCTCCCTATGAGTACATGAAGTTCTTGGGAAACATCTAAATATATACCATAACATTTTGCTGCTCATGCTCCAAAGACTCATGTACATCTATTTATGTAAAATTCATTTAGTCTATCTCTAACAGTTGCCAAAGATGTAATAGTTTGACATTACTGAAAAGTACAAGTACAAAGTTTCCTTTGAGGCATAAGGAAAACTCCTAACTGTGAACACCTGTAACAATCAAAAAGAAAGTTAAACTCTGCCAACACACACTGACACGGAGGAAATATTCACATTCCAGGAAGGAGGAATAAGGGAATAGAAATCATCGAGACTAAAGCAAGACTAACTCAGCAGGACAAATGTTGAATCTTCTAACTCCACATCCAGCACTGAAGACAAGTTCTGGAGACAAGATGTGAATTCCTAAGGCTTTGGGAGCCTGTGCCCCTGCAGCATTGCTGGTGGTTGTGGCTCTCCTGGCCTCTTAGTCTGGCTCTGTTCATTCCTTGCATCTTTCCATAGAGATTTCACATTCTTTGCTTCTCCATCTTCCTAAGATCTCTCCAGCATGTTTGGCTGAACTCTTGTAGTTCCATTTGCTGCCCCATGAGACAGATTGCCTAGCCTCCTGGTCTGAGTAGAAACCTGCAGGACTCTGTAATTCTTAGATTCTGCATATGTGTAAAACCACCACAACATGGATGGCTTCAAGATCTGCAGGAAGCTGGAGGATTTGCTCCTCTTTAGCATAACTGTCGTGTTCACCTCTCCTTGTCTGAATGGCTACGCTGTGTGTAAAGGAATCCTGGGAAATCAGTTCTCGGGCAGCCTTTCTGCACCATACTGCCCTGAGACTTTCTTATCACGGCAAAAGATTTCCCGTTGGAGCCCAAGAGCCCGTGAGGGGTGAGATCTCTGGGATTCCTCACATGCTTTCACCATTTTTTTCCTACTGTCTGGATCCAAATGATGAAAATTCTTTGTATTGCAAACCTTATAAGGACCTCAGCTCTCTTGTGCCTCATCTTTGGCAACATTTTCTTTCTGGCAAAACAAAAAACCTTTAAAATGGACTTTTTGCTGTCAATCTGTAGTATGAACCTTGATAAAATGTCTCAATAATGTCCGTATCACAGCCCCAAATATAGAACTTGACATTTCCTCTATGAGATTAATTAGTTCATTGTCATTAATATCAATATCCCATAAAGTTCCAAATATGAGGAAAATATAATGAGCAAATTTCCTGCCATAACACGACACATGGCCTGGAATGAAATAGCCAAAGGAGTTCTTAGCTGACACTGCTGGAGCCTGGTGTTTGCCTGTTATGTTAGTTGGTATCTTGGCCTTCTATGTTCTGACCAGAATCATCCATCAAGTTCGGCATTCTAGGGCTTCTCTAGCCAGCATCTCCAAACCTTTCTACGAGCCAGTTCCAAAGGCTTCTGAACCTCAGATCAGGAGATATTACAGAAATAACTCTACTCTCAGCACCCAGATCCATCCTAGTCACTTTCTCATCAGTGAGACATAATACGCAATATTAACAACCTAAAAAAGAAGAGTTTTATTTTCATTCAAATTTCAATCTATAGTTGGATGAACTTGGGAAAGCACTGCACAGGGGATAATTAAAGAGAGATGCTCATGGCATGACAGACAGCAAAGAAAATGAAGGGAAGACTTAGCAGGGGGATAAAACCTTCTAGATCACAACCTAAGTGACCCACCTCTTCCAACCAGACTCTAACACATAATGGCAAGTCAGCAATAATCTCTCATAAAGTGATCACTTTCAAAGTATCTTACCCATGAATGGATCAGGATTTTGGTAGACTTTTGTATATAAACCTTAATACAAGGTTGTTGGCTGATTTTTCTTCCTTTCACATATAAGTTTCAAGCATTTTTACACCAAGGTCATCTATCAGTTATTTTTTTATGGGCTTCTATCATCATAGTTGTATCAAGTCAGAAAAGTAGGTAAGATGCTGAAGAAAAAATGCTAGTAAGATGGCAGCTTACAGAGGTTCTCTGTAAGGAGCATGTGTCCAGTCCCATCCACACTAAAAACCTAGTGGTTTTGTGAAAGTCCAAAAACTATGTGTTGGAAACCAGATAGACTATTTTAAATTCTGTTCTTCAAACACACATAGGAAGCAAGTATTAATATCTTTTTAAGTATAAAGAAACTGAGGAATAATACATGCAAATAATTATAAGATTAGTACAGTGAGTACTCAGATTCTACTGGACTCAAAAACACATTCACTTAAATGATACACTCAATCTCATGAAGAATATGACCACATTGACTGAGCACTAAGTCTCACCAAATGATAAGAATAAATGATAAGAAATGATAAGAATATTAGGTGATTCTTTTATCTAGAATGAGGAAGAAATGAGATTCATTTTGGGCCTGGAAAGGAATAGGACCCATTAAAGACAAATGATTATTATTATAATTATGAAGAAGTTTTCTTGTTACTTCTGCATTGGGATCTATATTTCAGTGAAGTCCTGACACAGATAAGTTCACATGGTTTACCTCTCTCAGAGCAAAGATCAGCCTTGATTTTGTCATTTCTGTATTATCTTGTTTCCCTGAGAGCTTCTGGCTGCTTTCAACTCTATGTGAGGAGAAAGAGGAGACTCATCCTTTGTTTCTCCTCTCAGAATCAGAAAGAGAAGATCCTCACTTAAGAATGTGACCAAGACATATTAGAAGAGTGTGGCTGGAAGAAAATTTATAGGCTATTTCTTCAGTGACTATATCCTCTTATTCTGTTTTCTCTAAAACTATTAGCAGCTAAGCTTTGTTGAGAATTGAATCAGAGAAAAACTCAATGATAAAGTACTCTGTATTCCCAAGTTTGCAAAATACATGCTAGTTTCTAATGGAGTCCGAACTATAAGAGCAGCAATCTTAAGAAATAGCTAATAATGTTCATCTTGTAGTAATTTAATCAACTACTAAAATTAGCCAAGATTGATTAATTTTCTAGAAAAGGGCTCACTTATTAACAAGCATTCAGCTGGTCACAGATGTAAGTGCCTGTATTTCCAGCTCAGGAGGCTGAGATAGGGGCATTGCCATTAGTTTGAGGCCAACCTTGGCTACATAGCAAGTTCAAGGCCAGAATAAATTACATAAGGAGACCTTGCCTCAAAAACCAAAACAAAACAAAAAACTCAGAATAAACAAGAAATCCAAAACAATTAGTATTTAGTATTGTATTCTTCAACAACTACTTTTTGATTGCAAGAGGTTAAAAATATATCCCATACATCATAGTATCAGTCTCCAAGAGACTCAAGAAGATAAAAAAATGAATCATAAAAATTAATATATAATTAATGATAATATCATAAAATACTATAATTAACATGTCCATGGAGTTCAGAGACAGATATGAGAGAGGTGAGATTACTTCTGGCTAGGGAATTTCAGTAGAATGACTATTATCTGCACAACAAAGCCACACAACAAAGAAAGGCTGAATTATTGTATTTAATAATGAAGTTTCAAATTACAGATGAAGAGGAGTTACAAACCAATCTTCGGACAGGAAGAAAGAGAGTGTCCCAGCCAGCTTCTCACTATTATGATACAATATCTGAGAATGACATCTTGAAGGAAGAAAGATTTATTTTATCTCACAGTGTCAGAGCTTTCAGTTCCTGGTCACTTTGCTGTCTTGCTTCTGAGCCCCTGGTAGAGCATGATTCCATTACGGGCAACATACAGTGGAGCAAACTGGTTTTCTTCATGGCAAATGGGTGCATCAGAAACAGGGACAAGGTGTCCTTCTCAGACCCACACCCTCATGACCTACTTCCTTCACCTGGACTTCATCCCCAAATAAGTTACTGAGCTGTGAATTCACCAGTGGAGTAATGCATAAATGAGCCCAGTGCCCTGATGATCCAATTGCCTCTGTAAGCTCAACTTCCAAAGTTACTGCACAGGGAATCAAAACTTTGAGCTTCTGGGGAAAAGTCAAGATCTAAATGATAATAGATTAAAGAGGGAGACTAGTAATGCACTGAATGGAGCTACAACTTAGATTATGAGACCAAGAAGTCAAAAATAGGAGGAGGATAGGGTTATACTTTGAAGAACTTAAATTTCCAGGTGAAGGTGTTCAGACTTGTAATGCATAGAACAGAAGCATCACTTTGAGCTTTTTCTGTTTTTAATGTTCTTTTTAACACACCAGGTGGAATTAATTCTCTTAATGAAGGAAGGTAATTATGATGAGGTCAGAATGAATTGGAGGACTGTGATAGAAGGTGTAGGAAAAACAAAACCAAAATATATTAATATGCTATTTCAGGATTAGAATACCTAAGACAATTAGAACATCAGCAAATTAGAAAACAGCAGCAGGAATGATAAAGTGATTTTATCAGTATCCAAAAGGTCAAATACAGATGGTAAAGAAAAGGAAATCAGGAAACAATAAAAATAAAAATAATTCTGACTTCTCCAAAGTCTACCCAGGGTTTCATTCCAGGCCTTTGACTTGGAGCCAGAATACTCTACAGAAAAGCTTCAAATGGTTCATAGTGCAGGAGCAGGGCAAAAGAAACATTCATATTTTGTGTGACCCCAAATGTTCTTGCTACAGTAAGTGCTGTGCAAAATCATGCAGGCTCCATGAGATGCCACCCCTGCCTGGTCACACAGGCTCTTGGCAGGGCCTGGAGTCTATAACATTGTTACCCGGTCTGTAAGATGTGCCCTATGTGTGTAAACTTTTGTGATGAGTGGGCGGGTAATGATTTCACCTGAAATAGTGTGAGCTGGGTGATAAATGGTGCTGTTTTAAATTGTTTCTAGATTGATGAGAGTATACTTTTTGATATATCTTTTCAAGTCAGACATCACAAAGGCAAGAGGACCATCCCGAAGACTATAAGGAATTACAAGTCTATAATTCAAGAGGTTTACTGAGCTTGTATTGTTCATCTGAAAGGAAACTACAAAACCCTGAGTGGATGAGGCTGAATAAACTTGAAAATGGTGACTATAGAAACAATCACCAATACAAAGGAGACAAACGGAAGAAGTGAAGCTTGGAAATCTCCATAATTAAGAAGTATAAAAACAAAGTTTACAGTTCACAAGGAAATTAAAAACTAGAAATCAGTGCCAGAAATAGCTTGAACATTCTCAAATACCTGGAACCAGAACATAATCCAAAAGAATACAAAAAAGAAATTTAAAGATTAATGGTAAGATATTCAAATGGAGAAGGTTTTTTATCTGATATGATTCCATTTGTCGGTTCTCGGTACTATTTCCCATGCAACAGACTCTGTCGGAAAGCATTTGTGCATATTTGTGACTGCAACAGTTTCAACTCTTTTGTCTTTTAGTAAGTTGTTTGTCTTTTAACATTTAGTTCTGTGATCCAATTTGATTTAAGTTCAGTCCATGATGAAAAATATGGGTTTGTATTTAATTTTCTGGGTATGAATAATCATTCTCAACACTTTATTGAAGAAGCCATGTTTCAAAAGAACCAAAGAAATAGAAGAATGTAGACAGGGCAGTAATAAAAGCAAAAGAAGAAAAATCTAATATGAGATAGTAAGAAAGCACAATTCAGATTGTTCAGGAAGTTTAGAAATTTAAGCAGGATTTAAAGGCAGTTGTTTGTACAAAAACCTCACAAAAACATCTTTTGTGTTTGTTAGTTGGTTTCTATTTTATTTTACACATTTTATATGTTGGATGTCCCAATGTAATGAAACATGTTGCGTTGCAAATATATTCAGACTGTCTCCTTTGAAAAGACTTTAAATACAATAAAGTGATAGTCTAGGAAAAATAATTTGAATATGAGAAAAAAGTTATCATATAACAACTTGCATAAAGGACTTAGGAAAAAAATTTAATAAGCCCAAATAATATAAATGGACAATTAATAGAAGAATAAATAAAAAGGTCAATAAGTTTAATTAATTTGTAGCTTTGTAAGTAAGTTCAAGACTTGTCACATTAAAATAGAACAACATTGTAGAAACAAGGTCAATAATAAAAATAACTGTTAAAAGTTCTTCCTTTAGCAACTTACCACGATATATATATATGTATATATATATATATATATATATATATATATATATATATATATGTATATATACACACATACATACATACTAATGACAACTCCAAAATGACACCAGCGTTTAGGGACACAGAAAAGACTTGTTACATTAAGTATTTAATGGTATAGGTAGGAAAATATGTGCAGTTCTTTTAATAGGGAAGAAATTAGTGACAGTTAAACTATAGAATTTTGGAACACAATAATTTTAAAAAAATTCTCACTCAAACAAATATTTTTCTGACTTTTTACTAAAATTCCATTCTAAGAAAAAGAAGGTACTAAATGGAAATTATCTCTGAATACTAGTTTAATAAATAGGCTGATATATTTGGTTTTTGACATCAGTTATACGAGACTCTAGGGTCCATGGTTTAGCTGCTGAATTATTTATTTATTAGACTGACACGTTACTTTCTATTTAAAGAAAATCAGTGCTTATTCAGTGAGTGTCCTCTCATTTAAAACTAGAGGAAAGTTAAAGCAATGAAAATAATGTATAGATTTGAGCGATACTGTCATCCTTAGTGAACAATATTCTTAACATTAGAATCTCTGATGACTAATGATATTTGAATTAACAATCTGCCACGGGCCTGCCGGGCAGAGCAAGGGGGTCCTCAAGCCAGAGGGGTCAGGATGTAGAAAAAAAAAGGCAATAAAAAAGCGGGCCCTCGAAAGGACTCATCAGCCAATACCAAGTGAGCACTGCTTTTATTTCTCAGGCTGTTTTTATACACTGAAAACTAGATCTGTTAAAGGATTACATCAACCATGTGGGAAGGTTAACAATAATCACAGGATATGAGCAAGCACGATAATCTTAAACAAGCATTTTCTCAGTTCTCCCAAAATTCTATCTATACCTTATTTTAGTTAGTGTTTCCTTGAAACTTTAACCCAACTATGAGCTATGTGTCATTTGTTTTAACATAGTCACTAAGTTACCAGAATGACAGAACGTTGTGTCATGTTATTTATTTCTAGGTTATCTCAGAAGTTACAGCACAGAGAATCTGTTTTACCAACATGGCGTTCCTTTTCAACTATTTTATTAGTCATAGAGCATTTTTCAGGGACACGTGTCATTTAGCTCACTTTCTCAAGGACCAAGCCCACTCTGTGTTTAATTAAAATCAGTCAGAGCAGCAACCACAGAGTGCGTTGCAGATCTCCTAATTTCTTAACGGAGAATGATTAAATTTCTGAGGTGCGGCTCCAGACAACAATCCGTTTGAATAACAAACAGTTTAAAAATGTTATCGATATTTTTTTCCTTTGAAGGAAATGAAGGAGACAAAAAAATCAAATGAGTACAAGAAAACAATAGGAATATAGTGTACATAATCTTGTCTTGTCATTATTAGAACAGTAGATCAGATTCAGAACTCTTAAATGCTACTATGAAATACAGAACATTATCAAAGTTTTCAAGAAACCATTCAAATATTATGTTGCAACAGTAGCCCAGTAAATTTATAAACTTTAGAACACTAACATGTTTCTATTTTCTAAATATTCATGGAAGAAGGTAGAATTTGTTCATTTGTAGCAACAATTATACTGAATTTCACAAGTTCTAGGAAATATCCCAAACATAAATATATATATTTATTCATTTAAATATCTTAAGTGTATGTTGGGTTACTGAATGATACCCTAATTCACTATTTTCTCTATTTTGAGAATATTGAAACTAAGATTTGAAATGGTTAACTTTCCTAAACTGTCAGAATTTAAGGAGGCTCAGGGGGAGCAAGAAACTGTATGTACTATTTTTCTGTTATTGGAAATAAATGTTCATTTTTAACTGGCCTGATAAAATTTTAAGATCTAAAAGATAGGATTTTAATATTCAGAAAGTGCCAAATAATTCATTTGTCCATATTTAAGAACTGCATATGTTACAAGAATCTGAGAAAGAACACATGGAGGAATGGAATCGGGGAAAAACGTGAAAGATAAAATAATAAATATATTTTTACCAATAAGGCTGAACAGAACTAAAATCCTGCTCTATGTTCAATCATGACTCCAGGTACACTTCTCCTTTATAGAGTTTTACAGCCATCACCTCAGACAGTCCCAGTTCCTGTAAATAATCACAATCACAAGTGAAGGAAATTTAACTCAGCGAGGGGTGTTCTGTTCCTGAGGTTCGTAGAAAACAATCAGTAAGTACAGACTGACGTTCATCAACCAAAGGGTTGTGGAAAAAGCACAAGAGAAATCAGATGTTTTACATTCATTCATTTTGACCCACAGCAGGCAAGCAATTAGTGCCCTGATTTTTCTCTATCACATAAAGAAATTATTTTCTGAACTTCTTTATAGAATTATGATATACTTTTAGAATGACTTCTCCTAATGCTCACATCTTCTTTTATTTTTTTCTTTTTAATGGTAGATACACATAAATCAGAGTGATTTCCTAAATATTTCTTGGCAGTAGATGGCTTTAAATATATTCATACAGTTGTCAGCCCCCTTAATTGCATTTCACATATAAATACAATCATTGTCTTACATGTGTGGATAAAATTTTAGGAGGCATGCCAATCTAATGATTACTCGAGGCCAAATTTTTTTTGAGAATTTTCTCAATTGTATCATTCAAGTAGTTTAAGTGGCCAAACTCACCTGTTCCTCATTATGCAATTATTTTGTATTTCATTTAAGAGCTAGCTTCTCATCTCTTTGAGGTGAATAAAGCCATGAAAGTCCTAATTGTCTTATCTGATTGTTTTCATTGAGATTCTTCACTAGTCAACAAGAGTTGACAATAATGAATGCATTACATGATAGGACTATTCTTTTTATTATACAGGCTTTAAATATATTTTATATTTACATGGATAGATCAAGATAATTATGAGCCAAAGAAATGTGAACCTTATACTTAAGAGCATCTCAGTGAGGCCCTTTCCTGCGATGTTCAAGAAGCACATGACTTCTTTCCATTAGGAAAGGTCTGTAAACAGGACTGTTATGGTCTCTGGGCAAGGAAGATTCAGGTCAAGACAGAGACCTCGATCTTAAGGAAACACAGGGCTGACTGAAAGGAGAACTGAAGTTTCGTGCAGATATTCTTGAACTAAACAAGAAAGCTGTCTGCTAGCATCCCAAAAAATGTACTAAAAGGAAAGAAATGCTACCTCAGACATAAATTTTTAAAGGCAGTTTTAAAAAACCTTTATATTTGTGTTCTAAAACTTGACAGATTTTGAAAGTCTGGAAAGATGCAGGACAATTCTGCAGTGTAACAGTTATGTTCTGCCAGTTGGAGTAATGGTGCACCTGGGAAAGTCGTGAAACCAAACAGCATTCAACCTGATTACTTCAGTGAAACTCGGTTGGATAGCACACTCTGAGGCCCAGCTGATACAGAGAGAAAATCATGAAACCAGCACGAACGTTAAATGAAGACATATGCCATGATGCAGACACAAGGGAGAACTGTTGAGTGGGCGGAGGCAAAGACACAATCAGTAAGACAGGAGCAAGTTTTTGAAGATGGAAATAAATTCAAAATGAGGATCGAAAACAGGCAATGAGAGCACTAAACTTTGGGGGGCTACATTGATGAGCAGTGGAAAACTATAATAACAAAAAACTCACCTGTATATATTTTAAACATGGGAAAATATAAAAATAGATTCCTATATATCAATTTGCTGTCCATTTTTAAATAAAATTAAGCTAATATTTCCTGTGAATTTTGTGGGCTTTCAGCTACAAGACTTCAGAACAAAATTTCTGTGCTGAGAAATTCTAACTTCTGTATATAAGCTTTCTATGAAAGCAGTCCTTGCTTAGAAAATTAGTACTTAGGGTGTGTGCAGTGAACTTCCCCTAATTCATTCTGTTTAACATCTGTTTTTTCCTTCTGTTAGGAGCAATTCCAACATCAAATCTTTTCCTGAAAAACACACTTTCTCCCTTTGCCCAATTTATATTTTTTGTGTCTTTCCTCCTTCATTCTCCTTTCTTCCTTCTTTCCTTCCTTCCTTCCTCCCTCCCTCTCTCTCTCTCTTTCTTTCTTTTGTTTTTGTCTTTCTTTCCTCCTCCCCTTCTCCATTTCTTTTCTTTTCTTTATTTCTTTATTTATTTATCTTTATTGGTACATTAAATATACACATCATGATTGCACTCCATAATGGGGATTTGTACCAGTATAAGACGTAACTTAATTCTCATTTTTTACCATAGCCCTACCCACCCTACCACCCCCCCATATACATAAAATTTGTTTCCTTACTTTTTTGTTACAATCTCAACATTTCCCCTTTCTTTTCCTTCCTTCCCATCCTCTCTTTTTAGTATAGAAGATTGAACCAAGACCTTTACAAGAAGTATATCACCTACACTTAATTTTTTTATTATTTTTTAAAATTTTGTGACAGAGTCTTACAGAATTACTCAGGCTGGGCTCAGCACTGCAATTCTCCAAAATCAGCCTCTTGTGGTGCTGATAGGTGTATGCCACCATCCCCAGGCCACAGCGTAGAGGACATCCTCTCCCCATTATACTATCGTTCTTCATCATGTTATCATCTGTGGCCATAGTTAATGATCTCAGCGACTGAATTCTGGATACAAGTAAGATGTTTCCCCTTAATATGTAGATACAATAAATTGGGAAGAATCCTCATTCTCTGAGATTGTTCACCTACAAAACTAGCTCAGTACAGTTGATTTGTTAGTCAAGGAGTTTATATATAATCAGATGGAGACAAAAGAAAGAGTACATTGTTTCCTTTAACACAAGTTGTTCTGAGCTACATATTAATAAATTCTTTTTTTGTCTCATTTTGGTGTCTATTCCTTTTAATTAGAAATGAGAAATAAGAAGATTTAGCTCAAATGGTAAGTTTGTAACCTTCTTAGATAATAATGGCATTTTATGGACTACCCCAACATTTTTCCTGCCTGACATTAAAAAAATAATATTTTTGATATACATCAGATTCAGATTTGAAATGGTTGTAAAAATAAGCCCTATGATTTAACTGTCAAGAAAATCCCTGTTTCACTTTGTCTATTTTGTCTTCACAAAGCAAATATTCCTTGAATCCTAGAAATCAATGATAGCTTCTACATTCCATAGACACTGGGAGTGAAATTTAGTACAGTCTTTACTGATGCGTGTCATGTTCTATTTGTGCCATTCACCAAGGAGAGCCTGTGTGAGCAGAGCACCAGAAAATTATTCACAAAGGTGGGGCTAGAAAGAGTTTAAGGGATCTTGAAGTCATTCAAACTAGAAAGTCTTCGAATCACACATTCAGGGTCATTCAGAAGCACTGTCCAGAATCACTTCAGAAGAATGTTAGTTTGCAATACTCATGCTCCTCTCCAGAACTTCTCAACCTTTGGAGACTGCAAGAATATGCATGCTTATAAAATTCCCTGTATGATGCTGATGTCTGCTTCTAATTAAGAACATCTTCTATGTGCAGATTGTTTTTCTTTCTCTGTATTCGTCTTGGTAACAAACTCTGCCTGGAGACTAAGGATCTTTCACAATCAATAGATACATCATAATGGAGATAGTACGATTTTATGTCATAAACAAATCAAAATATTTTGAACTCTATTAGTATCTCAGAAAGAAAAGAAAACATCTAAATTCCTGGTGTTATGATTTCTACTCTCTGTAAAATGAAATACTGTCCTCAGGATACTGTATCTTCTATTCAACCACTTGTTATAATCAGACAACATATAGAGATACAAGGATAGATATGGATCATTGAATTAACCTGTATCATTCACCTGCATTACTTGTGTCCTAAGCATACAGATAACTATCTGTTTTGACCCAGAAATACCTTATAAGATAAGGCAGAAAAGGGTTATTTCTTAAGTGTAGTCTTTGAGGCAGAGAGTGATGATGGAATTGCTTCCACAAAACACTGAAAAGTGTCTAAAGTTAGAGGCATCTACTAAATAAGAGAAACTACAAGGAATAGTCATTAATATGAGTATAAATGAAACTTTATATTAATCCTAAAATAAGACTGTGATGAAAGTTAACTTCAGTGATGAAAAATTAATTGCACAAACTATTCCATTTAATGAGCATCACATTTTTAATTTAATCAAAAAAGCAGAATAGTACACAGTTGTGTGTTATGTTTTACACCATCCATTCTCTTTCATGATTGTTATATTCCTTAGGCAAGCACCATTATCCCTCTCTCTGTGTCTTTGGGTTATAGGTCGTATCACTTTACAGATCTAATATGACTTCCTGATGACAAACTCAGCAAATATAGTTATCTCTATTCCTGATCACAGTGACCAACTGTAGAATGAGTGCATGATTCAACTGTTGTGAGCAAGTATCAGGCAAATGTTTATTAGTAGAAGAGCAGTTGAACATATTTGTCCTTACAGCAAGGACCCTGGTAACAAGAATGAAGCCTATACAAAGACCAAGGGACCAACAGAAGAAAGAGTATGAGAAAAACAAACATATATTCAGAGAGAGGGAGGAGAGAGAGAGAAAGGGGAGAGAGAGAGAGAGAGAGAGAGAGAAACAGAGAGGTAGACAGAGACAGATAGAGAAACAGCATGTGCTAATGACATCAATGTTCTGCTTCTAAAGTTATGCCTAAGTTCTCCTTGTGCATCTCAGTAACATGTTAAAATCTTTTGTCAGTTTAAATGAAGTTGAACCAAGTTCTCATAATTTGTAACAATAAAAATCCTGGTTAAAAAAAAATTGGCCAGGTGTTTTAAAATGAAGATTGAGACAAGCATGAGAGGGTTTGAGGGCTCAGACTGGATCAATTATAACCTTCTCTCAGTTTTCACATGACATTTGATAAGTCATTTCAACAATCAAGATTTGTTTTTTTATTCTAAAATAGGTTGAATCTTTTATCTTAATAGTTTTGAAACTCATGCTATAATGAATGTATGTACAGTTAAAAGTGCAGTTTCATTTTATTTTTATTAAAATTCAATTTTCATGAGAATAAATCAGAGGAGAAAGTCCATATAGGGGGTAAAGAAAAGACAGTCAAAAGGAAGAAAGAGTTAAAAGGGTCTGTGTCCCTCAGCACTGAGTTTATCCAAAGGCTATGGCATGAGGAGGGGGAGGTTTATCAACTAAGGACATTCTTAAAGTCTCCGGGCACCACCTGGAGGAAACATGGGCACATTAGTATGTGTTGGCACAGTTTCTATAACTCTTTGTAATAGCAACAATTTGGTTAGCATTTCTATGAGAGGATTGATCAGTGAAGATCTGGCAGTGTTCCCAGCTTATTACCTGGAGTAAACTCTGGCCTTACCCTGATCTATTTGAGCATTATGTCACCTTTAAAAATTCTGGCAAGTAACTCTTCAGGATTTCTAACTTCTACTTAACTCATTATTAACAGCTGGGTATACATATTTAGAGTCATAACTCAAGGATTCAGAAATTATATACAATAGTTTCAAGTAAATGGCTACAAAGCTATATGTCCTTCAAGTAAATCACCTTATTTCTGAAATTTCTCTCAACTGGGAGACCAAAAGAATATAGCGGAGCCTTTAAGAGCAATTACTCAGCAGCCAGATACGCATTCGGGTGTACATCTTCCGTGCACCTGTGGAAAATAATTATCTACCTTATAAATCTTTCTTCTTTAATCTGAACAACTGAGAATAACATTAGAAACTATCACATAAAGTTGCTGAGAAATTTGTATGAAATGTTGATTCAATGTAATTATCATTGTACTTATTATATGCCAAAGGTTCAATATATTTTTAATTCATAAGACCTCTTCAGGCTAGAACACTATAAAAGAAAATCTAATTTTAACAAAAAGTGTTATGTTTAGGATCAAGAATGGCCCCTGAAGCTCTTGCACTCACAGGCAGCTGTTCTACATAGTGGATCATGGGAGAGCATAGTGGATCATGGGAATGGAATTAGGTACAGGTGAGTTCAGCAGTTCATTGTGCTGTTGGGTCGTGGGGGCCTATCCCATCTCATAAAGAACATGTATTTTTCCTTTTCTTTTAAATTCTTCTACTAAACACATATAGTGATCACAAATATAAAAATCAAATATAAAATTTAAAATTAAAAGATCAAATGCTAATATTTTGCGACAATTTTTAGCTTTCCTATAAGAATCAAGAAGATGTTAATTAAACCCACTTATTTGATAAATTTTTCATAAAGTCATATTTGAAAGAAAGACAAGGTCAGAAACAAGGCAACACAGTCATATGGAGAAGGCTTTCCAATTTCCTCCAGCTTGATTCTTTTTGAACTTTCAATTATCTTGTATTATTTATTCATCTGAACTATATTTCTAAATATATAATGCATATTATTGAAAATTGTTTATATTAGTATTAATAGGCTTGATTATTGGACACATATCCAAGTCCACAGATAGACATTAAAAGTAAAATTGCGAGAATCATAGACAAAAATTAGTATGACAGGAAAATGGAGAGAATATTCCTAAAATTAGGTCCATAGAGATTTAAGGTTCTAAACAAAATATAGCCACAGATAAATTTTTCATTGTAAGGCTATACAATCAGCCGTATAAGTAATCTAATGAATTAAGGCCTTGTGAAGAATTTAACGTGAGAAACTGGATATTTTAAATTACTGAAAACTAGATAGAATGAAAAGATACACAATTTTAGAATCTGAAATCCAGGCTGTTAGTCCTAAGGCTGACTAATAAATATCTGAGTTAAACAGGTACTAAATCTTATTAACACAAGTTATATCATTTTACAAGAAAGTTTCTTTAGGAATTTTTTCCTGGAATAAAGTCGAGACTATAAATGGTATCAAAATCTCTGTATTTTGTGGACAGTAATATGATGGAAAAGAGATTCTACAACTTCATTATATTCTCAAGAAAACTACCATTTCCCTAGGCTTAAGGACCATTTAGTTAAACAATTTCATAATCTTTTTCAATCCAAACATTGGATATCTCAAATAAGGCAGGCAAATACAGGTTAGAGTTATAAAAAATATTTGGATTTTTATTTTCATCATGCAGTTAAATTCATTGATGCATAGTAAGTCAAAAAGGAAAAACAAAAAAATCACTTATTGGGCCGGGGATTTAGCTCAGTGGTTCCGGCGCCTGTCTTGAAAGCGCAGGACCTGGGTTCAATCCCCAGTAACCACATACCATACTGGGTGTGGAGACTCATGTCCAGCAGCAACCAGTACCACATACCACAGTGCTGGGTGTGGTGGTTCACGCTTGTAATCCCAGCACTCAGGAGGCAGAGGCAGGAGGATTGCTGTGAGTTTGAGACTGAGCTCAGGGCCAGCCTTCACCACAAAATGAGACTCTGTCTCAAAAAAACCTAAAAAAAAAAAAAAAAAAAAAAAATCACATCCCTAGAAGGTGAAAAACAGATTAGTTATAGCAATTGCACAATTCAGTTCACAATGTACCATGAAGTATTTCAGGCCAATTAGTCACATGCTTTGATTGCTAAGGACTATGAATATTGTGAACTTGGGCAACAATACATTACAAGATGTAATTTCTGCTACCCTACACCACCCTCGTTAGCTGCTTAGTGAAATTTTATCAGGAAGTTTACTTATAAAGGGATTCTATTAAAACCTTGCTCATCAGAGTTCTAGGAGTCATTGGGGCCCTATTTTCAGTTTTAACATTGATCCTTATGTAACTATTGAGATAAACATTGTGTTGAGAGCTTTTTTGACACTCTGAATGAGGCTCTAATTTTAGATATGTCTCCAAACTGCTACCTGGTGACTAGTTTGGAAGGTAATAAATAGTACAGAATTGTTGCAAAGTCAGTAACTTCTATCCAATAAATTTGCCCATTTTTCTCATTTATGAGATTATTGATACTGTATTACTCCAACCTATTTTTTGCAGATATTTGTCTGATGCTGCTTACAAAATAAAGACTTACACTAGACACCTTTAAACAGGCAAGAAGTACTCTAAGTGAGACCATTTGATTAGAAAAGAAAGAAGGGAATTCAGTTTGAGTTCAAATTCCCTGACATAAAGTTTGAGTGGTTTTCAGAGGTGTGGAGGGCAGCCATGCTAGTCTTGGAGCTTGTTGGCAATTTGTGTTTGTTAATGGTCCTATCCAGGGGAAGAGTAAACTTTCCTTCTATTCCCAGCTGCCGGTACAACGGTGCCTCCAGCTCAGGAATACTCTGAACATTTTGGCTGGTAAGCAGAAGAATTTGGCTAAATTTTATTTTTGTTTGCAAACTCTAAATTGGGTTATCAACACAGCCATGGACATCTTTCCCTGAATCATACAGTGAATTAAGTTTGTGAAAGGAGATAGCACTGCAGTTTTAAGTAGTGCAAGGCTATCACAGAAGTGAGCCTTCTACCTTCCCAAGGACTAGGGTTTCTCTCCTACGTTCTTGAGAAAGACATTCCAGGGCTATGAAACTGGCAGGAGCCTTTTAAGAAGATTTACATTTCAAAGCAGCAGAGAAGAACTTATAAGGAAAGTTTTTTTCTCTTTCTTCTTTCTTTCTTTCTTTCTTTCTTTCTTTCTTTCTTTCTTTCTTTCTTTCTTTCTTTTTCTTTCTTAAGTAAAAGTTCTAAGAAAACTAGTCAGGAAGAACTTTGTCTGAAAGTCTAATGAAGATGAGGGAGACATTAAGGCCTTCATGGTCACTATCCAACTGCTGAAATGCACTTCACTTATTTCAAATATCACACAGTATGTGCCAATCAGTGGCTGCACCAAAATGCCAGAAGAATGTGATGACTGCGGTAATCACAGAGTGTTCCTCATCAAGAGTTCTGTGGGGTTTTTTTGTTGTTGTTGTTGTTTTAAAGTTTTTTGAGCTAGGGTCTCATTTTGTAGTTCAGGCTGGTCCTGAACTCAGCGTCTAACTCAGCAATCCTCCTGCCTCTGCTCCTGAGTGTTGAGATTATGGGTGTGAGCCAGCACATTTCCGGCATTGTTGTATGTGGTTAAAACCCAGGCCCTTGCACTTGCAAGGCTGGCTCCAGAACCACTGATCTAAGTCCCCAGCACTGTATTTTTTACAACAGGAGATAATATGGAATTTATATTATGTCATTTAAAATATATTTGATTTTTGACTAGAAGTTTATATTAGATTTTTCACATATTATGTAAATTTTAATTTTTATGATCCTTCTTATTCTCAAGAACATTTAATGTAACAGTACTAATGTAGTTCAGTTGATTGTTATATTAGTATCTATTTATGATGAGTCATTTTCTTGACATTTTGTACAAAGTACCTATGCACTTATTTATATTTTGTCTCAATCAGAGCGGACAATATTGTCTTCAGCAAAATGCTCAGATTTGTCTGTCGACTGTCGCAGTTTGGAGAGCATCATCCACTTGAGTGCAGTTTCCAGAGCTTCCTTCATCAGTTACTCACATCTTCCTGAGTCAGACTCATTTTGAGTGAGATGTGCTGTCCAGCCAGTATCAGTACAGAAATAACCCCTTGACAATGAATTTCTACACTATTGGCAATTGGTAGGTGACTTATCCCATTTCAACATTTAAAGGAAATTTAAATCAGGTTATATTTTCTCCTGAATGGACTGAATAAGGATATGAAGGAGAATAAAATAGGAAAATAAAGTAAAACATGTAGCGCTTCACTCGCATTCATCATGGTGTGCCAGTCCAACTCTTTTTTTTTTTTTAATTAAAATCTTTATTGGTACATTACATGTACACATCATGATTGCATTCAATAATGAGAATTTGTACCAGTATATGACACAATTTAATTCTCATTTTTTTGCCATAGCCCAACCCACCCTACACCCCCACCCCCTATATAAATAAACTTTGTTTCCTTTCTTTTTTGTTATAATCTCATTATTTTCCCCCTTCACCCCATTTTGCCTTGAGTATTTTCTATTTCACAATATATACCATATATTCTAGAACTCATTTACATCTTTATTTTCTCATACCAGAGAAAAAATGATATTTACCCAACTGTGACCTATTTATTTCACTTATGAGGATGTCCTCAAGGTATGTCCATTTAAGTAGAAATGATTCAAACTTATCATTTTTATGGTAGAGTAATACTCCAATGTGTAGAAGAACCACAAAATTTTTATCCAGTCTCCAGTTGATGGACAATTGGGTTGTTTCCAAGATGTAGCAATCACAAACTAAGCAGCTATAAACATGGGTGCACATATGTCACTGTGATATGAGTCTTTTAATTCTTGTGTGTATATACCTAGCAGAGCAATGGCCAGGTCAAATGGGACCTCCAATCCTAGCTTTTTGAGGAATCTCCACACTGATCTCCACAGGGGTTATAGGAGTCTACATTTCCACCAACAGTCTTAAAGGGTTCCTTCTTCTCCGCAGCTTCACCATTTGTTGCTGGCTAATTCTGAAATGACAGCCATTCTTTGTGGAGTGAGATGAAATCTTAATGCTGTTTTCATTTGCATCTCTCAAATGACTAGTGATGTCAAACATTTCTTAGCTGCTTTTATTTATTCCTCTGAAAAGTGTCTGTTCATTTCAGATGCCCATTTTTGAATTGAGTCTTTAGATTTGGGTGGTTTGATTTTTTTAAGACTTTTATATAGTCCAACTCTTTATACTCCTCCATTCCAGACTGTATTATTACCACTCTTAAGCAAAGAAGGAGGTCCCATTGTTCAAATTCTAACTGCAATACCATGATTTATCAGACACTCCAGAAACTGGGCTGACTACAACAAATTACTACATTTCCTGTGACTCCCTACATTTTAACCTATAGTAGGTTGGATGCCCCGGAAGTCAAGTCTTAAGACATGTATGCACAAATCTATTGCTTATGGGTCTCAGAATAAAAAATCTACAAAGAAGTGAAGTGGAAAGGGGAGCTGCACTATAGTAGTGTTTTTGTCACAGAGGGTCTGACTGAACACAGAATTTCTATATCTAGATGGCCTCAGAAATGCCCTGTTCAGAGGCAGAGGTCTTATATGCTCTGCTTTCACAGTGGCTATTGAATGTCAATTGTCATGAGAGAAGATGGGAAAACTTTGACCCAGACACCCGGCCAGAGGGCTATTTGTGAAAGGAACTACATACTGGAAGTAGTGGGATACCCCTCTCAGCTCAGGACCTGAGGGAGACCTGAGTGACATAGCAACAGATCTACTTCAGTTCAAATTTTTTAGAGCTTTGACCAATCTAAATACTAGAATAAATTCAATAGAATCCTGAATTTGTTTAACTATAGAAAAGCTTACAGAAACTTCAACTGATAGTCATCCTCTCCTTTCCCTAGAATGCAGTCTTGTCTTCCCTTCCCGTCCACTAGCTTTCTGCTTGTAGAGTGTTTTGATCCAATATTCTTAAGAGATATTCTCTATATTTACCTTTAATATCAGTAAGGGTATAGAGTGGATCATGTGGATGTCTAGTGTCCCTATTATGTGTCTAACATTTTACCTTGCTGAAATGTGATTGCTGGTCTCTTGATACAAAAATTGAAAAATTATTGACTGACAGCCATCACCTGCAGTTTAGTGGAATACCTGTTGAGCCTTAAAATAATGACTTCTCTTCTGACAATGCCATTGCTAGAGCCAAGAGCTTGAATAAGAGAAATGCAGTTTTACAAAGTCAACACTGGGAGTGATAGTAGAAGCTATAAGACTCCTTGAAGTGTTGACTCTGGAAATCTCAAGACACTACTTCTGTTGTAGCCTTAGCAGAAGTCTGTTTTAAGATCATCTGTACTAACTTTGACATAAAGTAGATGGTACCTCTTGGTGATAAAAGTAGAAAGAAAAGCTTTCAAGTGCACAGAAAGAATTGTAGTCATCTTTTAAAATTTTTATCAGTGAAAATGAATGAGGTACATTATGTATATGTAAGAATCTGCCTAAATGATGCTCATTAACCTGTAACCCAGTTATACTAATAAAGATGTAAAAAAAGAAAAAAAATATTTTACCTTTAAAATGATGGATATGGAAAGGAAACAAGAGCCTATAAATGTGCCCTCCATTTACATTCAACATAGACTGCTGCCAGATGTAGGGCATAAATCTGAGACATAAAGTTCTCTTCAGCTCTAATGGCTTGTAGCTCTTTACTATAACATTGGCTAACCATTTACTAAAGGCTGAAGGAAATATGTTCTCATACAAGTCCTACTGATATACCAGTATTCAACAAGTCTACTGTTAGATGTTTAATAATGTTATTGTATTAATTTTTCAAATGTGCAGAATCTGTGACACCTCCGTAGAATTATTAGGACTTCTATGACTAAAACTACAATGATTATCAAATTCTATATTTATATTGTATATTTATCTGTCTGCTCATCTACCTATATACAGTAATCTATTATTTATTGAAATAACCTATTAAATTTTTATATGTATATATTCACTTCTTTCTCTGAATCAAATAACAATTGTACCAAGAATATAAAAATAAATATTGATTCAACCCTTAATATTAAGTGAATATTAAGCTGAATATTAATTCTACATTTAAATGACTACTGCTGGTGTATTTCCTAAAGAAATAATGAGTTACAATGTGGATTAGATGGGAAAGAAGTTGCTTAGGACACTAATTTATTAGGCTATGTGAAATAGAATAGGGTCAAACTGTAATCTATATTAATATAACCGTTTAACACATTAGCAATTACTTTACATCTAATTTCTTTTGTTATCTCTCAAAGTGCAGCA
Source organism: Petromus typicus (assembly GCA_004026965.1). NCBI lineage: Eukaryota > Metazoa > Chordata > Mammalia > Rodentia > Petromuridae > Petromus > Petromus typicus. Next base: position 202,377 of record PVIR01000156.1, read on the forward strand.
CTAAATTCATTGAAAAAAATAATTTAGTCTAAGCATCTTTTTAGTAACTTGAAAACACCTATAAAATTCAATACTGCATTACAATTTTCTTTGTAGCACCCACAGTTAAATTGTGAATAAAAATGCTTTTGAGTTCATTACTATAAGGAAAGATAATTTTCCTAAACATATTTTGTTTAATTGTAATTTTGTGTTCAATAATGCAAGTTAAATGACTTTGCTCTTTCCTACCAATCAAGAGCTATGTATGTTAGAAGACCAACTTGTGCCTGTATGTGTGTGCATGCATGCATTTTTGAGCATATGTTTCTGTGTATCTTGATGGTAAATAGTATAAACAGAATAATTCTTGAGAAATAATTATGTGAGCCAAGAACTATTGCTAATTTTGAGACTTGTGAATGTTATTATTCATGCAGATTTTGTTTTTAAGTTTGTGATTTCTGATTTACCAACTTCAATTACTATTTTCTTTTTCCATGTTTTTTACCTTTAACATCAATTTTTTTTGATTCTATATGAATATCCTCACATATTTTGGAGCTTCATTGTCCACACTGCATTAGATGAATCTGCATAAATATATCAAGAGAGTGATTCATTCATTTTCCAGTAGAGAAAATCTATAGACTGTGTTATTCTTGAAATAGTATAAAATGTGCTTTTCCTTTCAGAAATTCAAAAATTAATATATGTATGTAGTGCATAGTATTAAGGAAAAATAAGTGTTTCAAATAGTAAAGCGACATAAATAGTGATAAAAATATGGGCTTTGAAGTCATGTATGATTCTGGATTGTCTTCTCATTTGACTTCTACTCTACTAACTTCTCAAAGTCTTATTTGTCTCCATAAAAATAAAAATTAATTACTTTATTCAATAAGAAATAAAAACTATAAATTAGTCAAGTATATAAAATTAAATCTATATTAGTAAGATTTCTGTTTTATCAAAGATGTTACAAAAGCGAACACCCAATTCACAACCTGTGCTCATAAATGCTTATAGCTCTGGTGTTACCAGTGAGTCTCCCCTGTGCTCACATCTGTTTTGACCTATTGGAGTTGTGATAATAATCACAGCATTTAAGAAAATATAATTGTATCTAATATATTATCACAGTGATGTTACGTAATAAAGAACTCAAAACATTAGTGGCAAAAACAAGTTGTTCCTTGGTTCATGAAATTTGCAGGGCTTTGCTGTGAGATTGATTGGCCCTTTTAGCCTAATCACACATTGGTAGTCAACTGTAAGCTGGCTTAGTAGTTCTTAGAACAGTTTTCCTGATTGTCAGCTGGTCTAGAATGACATGTGATACAATCCGAGGAAACTCAGATCTGCTCCATGGAACTCTGATTCATCTGCTGGAAGAGATGTGAACTGAAGATGAAATATATAACTACCTTTTTGAGTCCACTTGCATCATATCTGCTAACATCTCACTGCTCAATGAAATTACATTACTTATCATGAAATTAGAGTAAGAGCGATAATGCATTTTAAAACAAGAATCGACCTAACGACAATGAAAAGCAAGGGCTTCATATACAATCCATAACAGTCCATTCTCTGACAACATTCATTCCAGTATTGGTAATGTACCCATCAAGATATTTTATCCAATCTAAACCAAATCCAGAATACCGAATCAAATCTATAAAGTCTAGATGTAATATCTCCTGATCCAGAGAGCTATGAACTAAACAGATAATGCAGATGAAATAGGAACAACAACTACAAAAAAAAATCTCTGACTCAGAAAGCAGAAAAGTAGAGAGCACCTTCCAGTCACCGGACCAGAGAAGCCCTAATATCTTCGGGGGGTGGGGGGTCAAAGTTCCACGACTGGTGGAATGTTCCATGAATTTTAAGTTATTTTTCTTTCCCATTCTCAAGTTCATTGCTTTGAAAATCTCTTGCATCTCTTCACTGGAAATGTTCCTCTGTAACATTTCCTATTCATTCTTACCTTGATAATATATTGGAAAATATGTCTTTTTTGTAAGATTCTCATTCTTCTTGCTGCCTACCAAAATAGGAGAAGGCAGAATTTTCAACAATATTACTCTTTTCATAAAAACATTTGTTCTGTGGGCCAAAATAACTGTCTTCAAGACTCTGGGCTTTTCAATGATTTTTTTTTATTCCACTTTATCTAAAGTTACCCTAATAGTTCTTTTCAAGACACTTTAGATTTAATCAGTACTAAATGTAACATGAGAATTTTCTGTCATATACACCTTTCATTTTTATAGAAGCTGTTTTGTATAACTGAAATGTTCTCCTTGGACTATTATAATTTTTTCAAAAATCCTAACAAAAAATGTCACATTTATCCTTTGATTTCATTGTTGGCTTGAGGCCATGTTTTAAATTGGTACATTTTGCTGTGGTAAAAGGCTGTCTATGTGTGTTTTAAAGATTAGTGAATCATGAGGTTTCCATATTCCCTCTCAAATCTACTTATTAACTGACCATGTAGGAAAAACAAACAAACAAACAAAAACTGCCTTTCTTGTATAAATTTATGTAGATCTATTTAAAAGCAACTCATATATTAAATATTATTAGAAATCTGTTTATTAATGTACTGATGCTTACTAGGCACTGCACCTTTCTATGTTTGTTGTTATGGCAGGTAACCAAGAAGGCCTGATGTCCCTTGGCTGTATAAAATTTTAGACAGCATTTCTCCTGATGCTAGGACCTCCATTGTTATATATCATGTATCATGTATCATTGAACATTTATCAGATCTCTTTAAGATGTTAATTTTTTAAAAGTCTTGCCATTTTCCCAGCCTAAGACTGTCTTTCTCAGCACCCTCAGAGTCATCCTTTTGAAAGATAATCATTAACAAATATAGGGACACTGTCCTTGGGAGGTAGAAGCATTAGGACAATGATTTCTCACTTCCCAGTTTTAAAGCTACCTACTCTCTTAAAGATAGGAGAAAGCTTATTTCTCCTCTGACTAAATCCAGTTAATAAACACAGATGGCTTACTAAACTCTGTCCAGCTTTAAGTAGCTCTCTTGCCTGGGGTTAAGAGCATCTGAGTATCCAGATTTCCTTCTTTTGTGTTCTTTCTCTGTGTCGAGGGAAAGCATATTAGAATAAAACGGGCTTGTACTCTTGCATCCTGTCTGGTGCAATTGTTTTTAGCAGAATTGAGAATTTTCTCACATATTTTATACTATATGATCTATGTAAACAGTCATTAAGAATAGTTTTCTCACATTTTTCCTTATCTTTTAGTTATTTGACTACTTTTTTCTTGCTTTTACATTCTACCAAGTCATTGTGCTCATGGTATATATTTGAGTTTTTATTTATTTTAATCAGCATTCCTTCTCAAGGCCAGTTTCTTTATCCAATATCTAGAGTCATATTTTAACAATGAATGACAAATAGCTATACAATTTCAGTGGCATTTCATATTACTATTGAGTTGATGGCTCACTGGGGTTTGGCTTGTCTGACCTGCTCTTGGATTAGCACTGCTAAACTCACTAAAGTTTCTCATGTATCTGTGGTTAACTGTGGTTCGGCTAAGCAGTCCTGATAAGAATGTTGACTTCCTTATCAAAAGAGCTCAATGTTCATGGGATTATCTATAATGACCTGGACTCTTTCAATAAAACTAGCTTTCCACCAGTTTTCTATATGGCTGAGAAAAGCATGTTTTCACACAGTGTCAGAGGTACAAAAAGTAGCACAACAGAAAGTTTGTGAATTTTTAAATTTAAATTTCTTATTGTCATGGTGACTTGTATGATAACATGAAATAAACTTTTCTGATTCAGAGTCGATGTTGGAAGCCACTAGAAGATTATATAGAAAGAGACATAAACATCACGAATTGGTAGAAATACAGGACTTCAATGTGATATGTCTACCACAATGACATAAATGAATAAAATTGCTTACAAAAACATCAGGGAAATATTTCTATGAATTCTGTGCAAAGATTTAGTATGATAAATCTAAAATCAGTTTTCCCCTAAATTAAGTAAAGACAATTTTAACCAAAGCACTGTATGCAATCTTAAGAAAAACTGCCTCATAGTAATTTACAAGTAATTTTTAATTCTGAGTCATTTTACAGATCAAAGCTACTAATAGAAATTATTTCTGTATGTGGTTTATCTGAAGGAAAACTTAGAGGCCCATACTAAATGAAGAGATTTTGTCTTATATTCAGTTACTGGAGTGATTTAAATTTAAATATCAATTTAAAAAAAATACTTTTCAGACTAATTTTTAAAACACTGGAATAAATATCTCCTTATTCTTCTTGTTAATAAAGTTCCTACTATGAAATGTTTACCAGTGTGCTCATCTAAGCTATGTGCTCAATATATTCTGTTTTAGACCCTGAGAGCAATGTTTGCTTAAGGTATCCAGAGTCATTCAGTAGATTTCAGTGATTACTGTAGACTTTTTTCCCCCAAATTTTTATGTGAAGTGTTCATACAAATGTTTACATAAATGTGTGCAATGTTTCTTGAACTTCTATTGACTCAAATGTCCTATCTTATTTCTCATTAATTTAGCAGGCAATTTTCAAGTTTAATCCCAGATTCTAATGTTATTTCAGTACCTATAATCAACCAACTATAAATCCCTTTTCTTCAGCTTTTAAACAACCCTGAACTCTTTTATTTGAGCCAGACCTTCATTTCTTATACTTCCGTTTGTCACCAAGGACTATAACGTGCATGCTAAGGACAGCAATGACTTCTTGCATAGACTGGCCATAGAAATGACACCATACCAATTCAATATGGTTGAAGCTTGGTACAATTGGAAGGCTGCATTCTACCTACTGTGATTGATTAAGATTAAATTCCTGGCCACAGGAGTTTCTAAGAAGTTTCTAAGAAGATTTAGAGGAAATGAGTTCATTTCCTGGGAAGTCAGCCTTTGGTAGGCAGCCTTAATCTTGTAAACTCTTCTTTTCATGGTCTCTTCAATGATCTTAAAATGTGCTCTACAAGCAAAATATATCTTCATGCAGGAATTCTGCATATTGTAACTTGAAGTTGTATTAACTGAGAACTGCTCGCAGTTGTTGCTGAAAAAGCTAGTTAAAAATATCATTCCCTGGGGAGAGATCATGTTCTTGTGATGTAAATTGGAATGACCATTTGTAAGGAAGGGAAAAAAAAGAGGAGAATAAACATTGTCTACACTGCTGTATTTTAAGGAGGCTGATGTTCACAGCTGCAGTATGGGAGTTAAAAAAAAAAAAAAGCCATCACATTTTTTCCTTTCCCTTGTTATTTACCCCCACCCCTCTTATCCTTGTGATCATGATGTGCATATAAAATGTACCAATAAAGATTCAAATCTAAAAAGAAACACAAAGAGATGCCTGCAGTGTCATTTTCAGTTGTCTTTTTTTCATCTGCTCACTAGAGAAAGGAAAAGTAATTTGCATGTCTCATGAAGCCTTACATTTTGGATCCATTGTTGATAGACTATCTCCGTGGCAGGAACCACTTAATAATCCTTTCACAAGTAACTCTCCTAGGCAAAGCAAATCTGTTTGAAGACCCTGAAATGACTTGTTTTTTCCAGATAGATACAGCTTGTTGGCAGACACAGTAAGAGATCAGCAGATAATACTGTTGGAAAGAACCAAATAATCTGAAGGAAACTGAGTGATGTTTGTCTTGAATGAAATCAACTGCAAGACCATATACAACTCATTTATTCTACTATAATTTTTCAAGCATTTTCTTTGTATTATGGGATATATCTTCTAGAATAAGGTTTACTAATTTCAGTACTATTAGTATTTTGTATCAGAAAGCTGTTTGTCTTTTAGGTTTTCACTGGATATTAAATCAACTTTTTTGGTTTATATTTAGATCCAGTAATACTCATATTATGATAATCATAACATCTTCAGAGACTGTCAAATATCTTTGGGTTGTGGAAGGATTATTACCAATTGAGAACCCTTTTTTTTGAAAACATCCTTATGCCACTTAACAGTCAAGGTAATCTCACAGGAGACCAATCCATAAGACCCCTCATGGTCAAAAAGTAGTTACAAAATGCCCATTTAAACTTCAGTAAGTATGGGAAAGTTTAGCATTGTGATGGTACATGAAAACACAATCTCATTCATAGTGCAAAACTCAGATGATGGGCCACCAAGAATAAGCCACAATTTCATGTTAATTTTTATGTGGCCTTTGTTACAATTTATAAACTAGATATGGGCCAAATGCCATATTGGGATAGGAGGGGGAAAATGAAGGACATATGAAGGGATTCTATCTCTAGGTTTAGGTTCCTGCACCATAATGACATAATTTCTGACATTTCCCTGTTCACAGATTCCTGGAACAATAGAACCTAAGAGCAGATGGACTTCCCTAGGGGTAAGAAGATCATTTTGCTATTTTTTTCTCAAACTGAAGTACAAGAAAGTGAAATGTGGTATTATTAATAATTACTCTGTCATAACAGATGGAGCTGGTATGAGCTTGGCAAATCTGTTGTGCATGATTCTACTCATATTAGGAAAGCAGCCTAATCAACCTGTCATAATTGGCATTTGTCAAATGAAGATAGGCTGGGAGTATCTTTTTGTCTACTTACTAAAGTCTGGAAAGTGGGTTTGCAAAGTCTAGCAATCTAAAAAGCCTGGCCTGGTGGCTCATGCATGTAATCCTAGCCCTCAGGAGGCAGAAGCAGGAGGATTTCCCTGAGTTTGAGGCTAGCTTGAACTAGATTCTCTCTCAAAAAACCAAAAAAACAAACAAAACCTGAAACAACAACAACAACAGAAATAACAACAACAACAACAAAAAACCCCTAACACCACCACCACCACCAACAACAACAACAACAACAAAAACTAGCAATCTAATCCCATGCAAGAGAACTGTGTTAACTTTTCAGGAAAGAAAACACACTGTCTTTTCTGATTCAATGGTGTATATGTATTTCACCAGTAAAGAAGGTAGCATTTTAAACCTTGAGTGGTAGGGAAGGGAATCTATAATTACAATCTCCTTCATGTTATCTCAGTTCTTTATGACAGTTTGTTTTGGATTGTTTAAATCAAGCTGTGGTTAATTATTGACCCTCTACTTCTTTGTCTTTTCTCAGTCCCTATTCATCTTCACTGATCTATTCACTGAGATTTTAATTTGTGTTCTAACATCTTTGTTTCAGACTATTCTGCTTTTTGGTTGATGTTTTGTTTTGTTTCTGACACAGTGTCTAGTTATATAGTTCAGAATGGTCTTGAACTCACTGTGTAGCTGAGACTGACCTCAGATTTTCAGTGATCCTCCTGCTTCAACCTCCTAATTGCTGGGACTACAGATAAGCACCTCCATGCTCTGCTGAATGTTTTTATAAAGTAGTCCGTTAACAGATTATTCTTTTTCTTTCTGAAAACACCATTGCAATATATTTCTAATGTTTATTCTCTCATTCAATTTTACCTTTTGTTTCATGTTTGATTATGATATAATATGTTAAAGACATGATTTAGGTTCTTTTTGTATCTTCTGTTGTTTCAGGAAAAGTTAGACAAAGCTTATGGGAAGGACCTTATCTATGGTTGAGTTGTTTGAGATTTACTGGCTATTTGTTAATTAGGGAGTTCTTATATTAGCTCTTTTATATCTTGTTGGTTTTTTTAAATTTTAATTTTAGGGGAGAAGATGGTATTTTACCTACAGCTCAAACTCATAATATCATATTTTAACTGGTTGTTATAAGTTTATTTTTCATCACTCTAGGTATCAAGTGTGTGCCTGGGAATGTAATATTTGCAATGTTTTAATTATATTTTTATTGTATTTTTCTGTCTCTAGAGTACTTTCTTACTCTAAACTCTCTAGAAAACAAATTTCTGATAGTCAGAATGAGTTGGAAATAAATACAATGTTCTTAAAATAGGGACAAGCTGGGGATGATTAAATTCTTAAGAAAAACATCCGAATCTCACTTCAGCCTGAATTTTACCACACCTTTGTCCTGGATCTTAATAATTCCTGAGCTTTTCGGTGATGTGAGGGGAGATCTATCATTCAGCATTATCCATAGGTGACTTAGAAATCAGGAATTACTAGATACATCAGTCAATTTGGGGCTAATGGTACAAAATATTTAGCACTTGAGACTTATATGAAGAGTTTTGTATTTTAGCTTAGTTTCAGTGGCTTTAGTCCTTGGTTAGCAAAGTTGAGGCAGAGCTGATTTAGTGAAAGGTCGTGGTAAAGGAAAACTGCTCAAGTAATGGAGGTCATGCAGAGAATGGTGGAGAGAATTTGTACAGGAATACATGATACAAGGTTACACCCCTACTGACTAGCTTCTTACAAGGAAGGCCCACCTTTGAGCACATGAGATTTGTGTGGACATAACAGATCTAATCTATACCATTCAATACAATAATCCAAAAATTTTGGTCCATATAATCCTTAACAGGCTTATGTTCATCTTATCATTCAAAATATGTTAGGTCCATCTTTAAGAGTTGCCATCGGGGCTGGGAATTTAGAATTTAGCTTAGTGGTCCTGGCACCTGTCTTGTAAACACAAGGGCTCAGGTTTGTTCCCTGATAACATATAAAACAATGCTTGGTGTGGAGACTCACATCCACCAGCAATCAGAAGCACATACCACAGTGCCTGGTGTGGTAGCTTATACCTGTAATCCTAGGATTCAGGAGGCAGAAGAAGAGACAAGAGGATTGCTAGAGTTTGAGGCTGAGCTCAGGGCCAGTCTGAACTACAAAGCAAGAACCTGTCTCAAAAAAAAAGAAAAAAAAAAAAAAAGGTCATAATGTCAGTGATTCCAGTATTGCTGAAAAGCCAAAGTCCAAAGTCTCCTCTGAGACTCAAGGCAAACTTAGTTATGAGCTTCTAAGAAAATAGAAAAGACAGTGAAATACTTCCAAAATACAATGGAAAAGGGAAGAATACAAGAATAGAAATAAATCAGGCAAAAGTAAAACTAAAAACCAAGACAAATTATATAGTTCTGTGTCCAGTACATAGTGCCAACTATAATGAGATGTGGCCTCCCAAGAGTTTATGTGGCCTCATACCTATATTAATGGTTATAGTCTAGGTAGCTTTTTTCCCCCCCTGGTTCAGCTCATTACCTTCTTTCTTTAGCACACAATCCATGTCTGTGGCACATATTGTAGGAATATAAATATATATACAGTGGAAGTCTCTTTTAGCATGCAGCTCTTGCATTCTGGATGCCAGTGAAATCAGAGCCACCTGCATGAGGTCAAGTTCTGCCACTGGTTCAAGAAGCAGCCTTACTCTTTTGAACCATGGTTTCAGTGGACTTGAAGTGTATGATCGACTGAACTTGAAAATGTTGTGACCTCTGTGGTTATGAATAAGCAGGATGCTCTAGAAGTCTCTTCTTGGAGCAAAATCTTTGGAATGTATTTATCCTTTTATATTCTTGAGCCTGGGAATGGTAAGGTGTGGACAGTTCCTGAAATACTTTTAGACATTGACTCTACAGTTTTAAATTAAAGTACTTTTATTTTTAATCCTAATCTTTTCAGTAACCATGCTTTCCTCTTCCCCAGCTTTGTAAGATTTTCTTTCTGGTAGTGCTGGACGCTTCACTCCTGAGCCTTTAGTACTGGCACAATATAATTTTTGTGTTAAAAACCTAAATGTATTATATGAATTGTGCATCAGGATGTGATGTATGAAAAGTAATATAATATTACCAAAATGCACCTCCACGAAATTCTAGCAACTGAGTTCCCATAATAATTTAGACAGCACATTCTGTTCTTATGGATATAATAGCATAATTTTTCTTTTCTTGGAAGGATGGGGTGATAGTTAAATTATTTCTGGCTTCAGTATAAATACTCCTTTTGAGAATGTATGATCCTTCTTTAACTGGATCTGAAGTGTTATTTTTATTGTATTCTATCAGTTTATTTCATCATCCTTTTAACATTTTTTTCTGTGCAAAAAGGTTACATTTTTCAAATTTTTCATTTTTCAATTTACAAAGTTGATTTTGAACTTTACAAAACTGCATTTTAAATACAGTTCTCTCTGGAAGAGTGACATGAGTAAAGTTTGGGTTTTGTTCTTTCCATAATGTGGAGTGTAACATTATGTCAACTGCATACATTGATACATTTCAGTTAAATGAATATAACTGCATAATAGTATCCATATGTCCACAGAAAGATTATCTTTAATGTAAATTTTATGTAGAGAGTAAAAATGTCATGGTGTCAAAAATATAAAGGAAAAAATGAAATGAGTATAGCCTTCTAGAATAGATTGCTTCATAGAAGTCCAAAATAACCTGAAATATGGATCTTATGAGCAATGATATATTTTGTGTTATTGCTAGTATGCCATAGTATAAATTGTAGTGTTCTATTCAAATAATTCAAAGCATGCTTCCTTGATATAAATTTAATTGACCTAATATCTGTCCTTGCAATGAATTACATGAATTAGAAATGATAATAATTATTTAATTTAGCATGGGAATTAAATCATAGTGGGCCCCACTACAAGGATCGAGGTCAGTTATACAGATTATATACTTAATATGTTAATTTGATAATAATAATGAAAATATTTGCATGCAATTGATAAGTCACATCCAATAATTTTACATCTCCTTGTAATGATTTTGGCAATAGCAACTGTCTCACAAATGCTGTTATCTTATTCTGAAAAAGTATATACTAATATGTATCTTTATAAACAGGACATGTAATGAGGATCTTTTAAGAATAAGTGAGATGGAAACTATTCCAGCAGGTACTCAGTGGAGCTTCTTAAAAATGTAATTCAGGAAAGAGTTGTATTTCAAGATCTCTAGTCTGAGAAAGTATCTCAACAATGCTAGCATTGCATTAGTCTCTTCAGAAGCAAAAATCCAATGTTCGTTTTCTGCTAACCATCGCGACAATTTGGTTGTTTGTGTCTGATCTATGTATGTGTTTGATTATAACGTTTCAGTATTAATAGTGGAAACTTACCATCCCTTATTTTATAGAGTCTGTTAAAGTTGTACTGAAGATCACTGTTTGCCACCCAAACTTTCTTTTAGGCACCCCTTCCAGCTTAGCCAAAAAGAACAGCTTTACCATACATAAGTCATTCATATTCTGGATGTGGTTTCTTCCTCAGATCCAACTCAACTCCCCATAGAAAATACCAACAAAGTTTGGAAATGACAATGAAGAAAGGATATAATGCTTCACTTGGACTAAAAGATAAGACGTTCTGGAGATCTAATATAAAGAATAATGACAATATCTAAAATACTGAGTTATAAAGTTAGTATTTTCTGTGTGTACAGATAGTGAAAACCATCATACCACAAAAATAATAATGATAAATGAACTAAGAAGAAGTGTTGGGAAGTGATGATACTTCTGCATGCATTCCGGTAGTAATGATTTTATGGCGGTGTATTTATTACTAACTCACTGAGTTGTACATGTTAAAACACATTTTTTTACATGGAAGTCATATTTCAATAATCACAGCTTGAAAAACAACAGGAAAAAGTGTTGGTGAAGATTAAAAATATTTATGACTAAATCTTCTTCTAGGATAAGTTTTACAAATACTTTTTATTCTTTTTAGTGATGTGATAATTTTCTTACTCTATATTGAATGTCACTTTGAAATCAGTTTTCTAAAAATAATGCCAATTTGTAAATTTTATTTGGCTAGGAAAAGATATGAAAGGAATAAAATACATAGTAGAAAGCCATATCTTAGAATTTCCTGAGACCTCACAATGGGGAAGCATCCTTACAAAGATCCTTTAGTAGCTATACTAATGGAATTCCTATATTAATTTCTTGGTTTCTTAATTGGAACATAGACAGCTAGGCCAAGGTGAATTCATATGCCCTCACCTGGGGTTGATTTATTCACTGTTACACCATAGCATAGGTGCTGCATCATAACCTCAGGACTGTGGGATTCAGGGGAAGAGGACACAGCCAGAATTCTCGGGGTAATCTCCAGTCCCCCATGAGTACCACAGCAAAGGATTAACAACCAACAAGCAATGATAGAATATTGAGGAAAAATCTGAGCCTGGGTTTGACTCTTGCTACTCTGATCAGGGGCAGCAAAAGGCCAAATACCTCAGCAGAAGAAGAGGAAGCAGAAGAGCCCATAATCCGGACTCACTGCACCTTTATTTAGTACCAAGCCTTCACACTCATATTACTAGCATGCAATAATCCCTGTAGTTGACGATTACATAAAACAGGGCAGATATTCCTAAATTTGACTAAGTCCCAGTAAATCTGAAGGCCAATAATCCTAGTGCAGTAATCTTTATAGTTTAAAATCCTGCACAGTGGGGCAGATGTTGGCAGTAATCCCATTAGTTGATCCCACAGGGCATGACAGACATCTTTAAATCCAAGTAAGTCCTAAGTCTAAGTAAGTTGCTCCCAGTGCCTGATCCAGGAATACTCTATGGACTGATCTACTTCCACTTCATACACAGGAAACCAACATAACTGAATTATGCAGTTTAAAACTATGGAACATTTTATACAAATTGAAGGCTCACATAAAATTAGGAGGGAAACTGCTTTATTTACTACCAGTACCTCTCCTGTAGGAGCCAAATATCGACAGATACTTGGACATGAGTTTTTAGACATAAGATTTTAAAAAAAGTTTTCTAAAGCCTAGAAGTTGAGCTGGCACAATGGAAACTTGGCCATATACTCAAAGAACTATGAAGAAATCTATACCCTTTGTATTTTGCAGAGGATAAGAGACTGCAAGTGATTCTCATTCCAAACAATATGTTGGGTAGTGGGGAAAAGTGCAACTGTGTATGATGTCTCTTGGAGAAATTCTAGTCTAAAAGAGGCCCTTCAATTGCCTTCATGAATGTTTAGTCTGGTGAGAACATAAAACAAAAAGACAAATGTGTTCTACTAAATTACCATATGACTTTATAGTGAAAGTCTATTGGCAAAAGAGAATACAAATCTTAAAGATCATTTAAAATAAGGGCAACTAAAGGAATTTTGCTTTGTGTTCTGAAGTATTCTTAATATGATGAATAAGAAACTAGAATATTTTAAATATTCCCTATTCACTTAAAATGTATCTCCTGAAAGAAAGGCATATGAGGGGCCAGGGATTTAGCTCAGTAGTTTTGGCACCTGCCTGATAAGCACAATGGCCTGGGTTTGATCCCTGGTAACCACATGCAACAATGCCAGGAATGGTGACTCATACCCACCAGCAGTCAGTACCACATTCCACAATGCTGGGCTTGGTGGCTCATGCCTGTAATCCCAGCACTCAAGAGGTAGAGACAAGTGGATTGCTCTGAGTTAGTGGCTCACCTGGGCTGCATAGTGAGCTCAGGGCCAGCCTGAACTACAAAGCAAAACCGGATTTAAAAGAAAAAGAAAAGGATATCTGTAATATAAATAAGTTCAAGAATATGAAAAGCTGAGGTGAAAATCATTGATAAGTAGAAGAAAATATAGCTCTGTGTCCTGTCCATTTATGCATTCAAAATTGCATGTCTATATGTATACTTCTGTTACGGCTCTTACACATTAGTTTTTTGAGTATATTATTACTGTACACAATGTTCAGATTTCCTCCGTGGAGTTGAACCACCACACACACAAGCTAGGTCAATTCTTTCTCCCCCCCCCCATTTCCCTTCATCCTTCTTTATGTAGATGCTGTAAATCCATAACAATTCCAGAGCTCCTTCAAGGATATGATTATTGAGAAACATATGAGGGACAAGAAAGTATTCCTATGAGAAGCATGAGGGGAAGCTGTGGCCTAACACCACAAATGGTGGTAGCATTAAGAATAGTCATAACATCTGCTTATGCACTGTGACAGCTGTGCCCACCCCTTTCAATCTAGAAATTGGGAATTAAGATGCTGCCATGGAAAATGAGCTTGAAAAACAGTGTGAAAATATGAAGCATCATTATGCTGTTACATAAGCCTCACTGGCATGATTACTGACAGATACATTGTCAAAAACAGTTTTTTATTTTGTTGCGTGATATTGACTATTCATATCAATTTTGACATTGTCAACTTTACATCCAACTCTTGTCATCAGACCTGTTAATTCTTTCTTGAATCATGTGACCAATATTATAAAAGAACTGCTTTGTCCTACTTTCAGATTCTCTCAGCAATGAAGTAGTTACATCAGCAGCTATTACTTTCATCTTGCAGGTCTGAGATGTCTTACTGAAAGGAAGATATATTTTGTTATTCACTTTCATACCACCTGTGTCTGTCAATAGCTTGTCAGGGATACATGAGTTTTTCAAATTTTACTTGTTCTTTTCCAGTCCACGAATATATTATACATGTATATATACATGTAAACATATGTATATGCCTCTTTTCCTATGTTTTCCACTCTTAGTCTCTACTTAATCTAGCCAGACCCATTTACAAATTGAATGACAACAATAAAGGTGAATTCATCAGAGTCCCACAAACATACACTCCGTTTACTCAGGTCTACAAACATCTTGATTACTCTTGGCAGATATCATTCACTGTTCTTAGAACAGTCCATATTTTTGTCTTTTCCCATTCTTTTTTTAAAATTGAGTTTATTGGTACATTTAAAAAAATCTTTATGGGTACATTACATATATGCATCATGATTGCATATATGCACTCCATAATGGGGATTTGTACCAGTATAAGACACAACTTAATTCTCATTTTTTCCCAATGCCCTACCCACCCTACCACCCCCCATATACATAAAATTTGTTTCCTTACTTTTTTGTTATAATCTCATTTTTCCCCCTTCACCCTATTTTACTTTGAGCATTTTCTATTTCACAATATATAACATACAATTCTAGGACTCATTCACATCTTTATTTTCTCATGCCAGAGAAAAGATGCGATATGTACCTATCTGTGACCTATTTATTTCACTTATGAGGATGTCCTCAAGGTATGTCCATTTAAGTAGAAATGAGTCAAACTTATCATTTTTTATGGCCTTGTAATACTTCATTCTGTAGAAGAACCACAGCTGTTTTATCCAGTCTCCAGTTGATGGACACTTGGGTTGTTTCCAAGATGTAGCAATCACAAATTGGGCTGCTATAAACATGGGTGCACATATGTCACATATGAGTCTTTAATCTTTTTGTGTATATACCTAGCAGGGCAATGGCCGGGTCAAATGGGACCTCCAATCCTAGCTTTTTGGTACATTTTAGGTACAGCTTATGATAACATTCATCACTGAGAATTTGTACTTGTATATGGTATATCTTGATTCCTGTTTTTCCCATTACCTTGCTCTTCCTTCAACCCTTCCACTTCCCCATGTAGCTAAGACTTGTTTTTGTTTTTTCTGTCTTACTTTCAAATTTTTCCCTTCTTTCTTTTCACTTGTCCCCTCAGTTCCTTTTCCCATCTGAACATTTTCTTCCTATTTCACAATAGCTGATATATTGTTTGGTCCTCATTTACACTCTGTTTCTCACACTGGAGAAATGATTTGTTATTTACTCATGTGTGCTCTTTATTTTACTTATGAGTATGGTCTTAATGTGCATCCATTTAGCTATAGATGCCTCAAGTTTATCTTTGACTTAACAAGAATGGTAGAAGACAAAACAATGATCATGACATTCAACTTGTCCAGTGATTTGGTTTTCCCAGAGTAGTGGTTTTTGGTTCTGAGACTAAAACAGAGAAAGGTTGCCATGGACCTGGGCCACACTCTTTCATTGATTTTAATTTTAAAATGGAGTTTCACTAAGTCACCCTGGAAGAGCTCAAACTGTGATCCACCTGCTTTAGCATCCCTAAGTACTGGGATTACAGATATTTTGCATGAATCCAGCTTTATTTCTAAAAGAATATCTCTGTCTTGCTTTGAAAAAAGAAATTACAGTAACATATTTACAATTTAAAGTGACATTTATTTATTTATTTAAGTGTATTTAAATGTAAAACAATGTAAGCCCTCAGTTTCTACTACTCAGCAACTTTACGTATGAATTTAGAGGGCGATGAAGAGCTTGAGTGACCTCTTCCTATATTTTCATGCACATGTGCACATGTTCTTCAGGTGCAACAACTTTGTCCTCAGAACCAGGACCACAATGATGCGAACCTAGACTCACACTAACCAACTGGACATTCATCCCAGGATGATATTTTGCTCATAGTTTTTACACTAAGTCTTATCCTAGCACTATTATTTATCAACTCTTCATGATCTGTTGCCTACTTCCTTGACAGGTGGTAATAAGTCCTTGGAATGTGCTCATTATACATTTTATACAGTTTCCTGAATGCTTACATTATTTTATGTTTAAATCATGAAGTTTTACAAATGCTTATTGTTTATTTACTGCTCTGTGCTTAAGAGAATCATCTGGGCACTGTGGATAAAAAGGACACTAATAAGACATACGTTCTTTCAAAGAAGAAGTTGCACATGTGTGATAAATGAATGATAACTAAACGAAGTCATAAGGAACAGATGCAAATGTGCTAAATGGACAAGAGAGAAATGAAAAGGTCGCAGAGACCTTAAAAGACATTGTGGATGTAGACCCTATTTCCAGATTTTCTGCTTTAATTGATCTGGGTTTGGCCTAATAATTAGTCTTTCTGAAATGATCTCACATTTTGCTGATGTTCCAGTTGGAGAAAATCATAGATTATAGAGAAGAAATAGTTACCATGGTTAACTGGGGAAGGGAGTGGAAAGATCTTATTCTTCAAAGCCAAAGCAAAATAAAAAGACTCACAATTAAATATTTTCCACTAGACAGACTTAGTGGAAAATTGAGACTGAAAAGAATGTATATCTTGAAGTCCAATAACCTGGATTGGAGATTAGCTAAAAAGGACCTTAATATAAATATTAAATTTATGCCTTCTATAATTGTTTGAAGAAATCATGATGTTTTGGAAGTTTTGGAAGATACATTCACTGAGCTTAGTTTTCGACAAGGAACCTTGAAACTAGATATGTAAAATCATTGTAAAGTAATAAAGGAGAGGAACGCCTTTAAAAACTGTCCTTTACTTATAGAGCTTCCAAGATAATATAGGCTGATACTAATGTTTAGATAGCTAAATGTTTAAATTTCACATTGTAGCCAATTATTCACTGTATATTCAGTATAGTATATGAAAACATAAATGACAGTATTTTATCAATCAATAATACTTGTATTTAATTGATTAAAACACATCTCTAAAATCCTTACATTTCCCATATATAATGAGTGTTGTCACTCATTTTTCCCAATACCTCCAGTAATTTTCTTTACAGTCTTCTGGAGCTTGACAGTTTTGGGTGACATCAGCAGCTACTATGTCACCTGGATTTGGTTAGGACAAAAAGAAGCATTTTAACTGATGGACACTAGTCAGGTAAGGATGTAAACTTGGAGTGCTTAGTTTGGCAGCTCCTTCCATAGCTATTTGTTACCCTTTCTCCATCCCTCCCTTTCAGTGGGAAGCCATTGCAGTATACTTTTCCCAGAAGGAAATTGCCCTCACACTTTCCTCCAGTAGCTGCAAGGGCTTCTGCTATACCAGAAGTAGGCCTGCCATCTATGCTGAGGTTCCTCTAAATAGGCTTTCAGGGAACGCTATTTAAGCTGCAAAAATTAAAGATGCTATTTCTCTTTTTTTATTTTAGTGAATTGATAATGTGCTTTATTGAAGCAGTCTGTATGAAAGAAAATAGTGCATATCCATAGAATATATAAAGGATGAGCAGTGAACAAGAACATTTTCTTGAGGTTATTTCACATCCTCATATGTCATATACTTAAACAAAGAAAAACCTTTAATATAACCACAGTTTTTAAAATTAATAGTTATGTCTTCTTAAAATCCATAACAAATTACTAGATCTTGCATGATCTGAAGAAAGCACTTAGCGAGGTCAAGAAATAGCATGAACTGTAAAGCAATAAGGAGCTAATTCAATCACACATTTAGAGATTTTCTTTTTATTGAAACAAAGATCTTATATTTCATTCTTGCTGGAAATGCACCACCAAGCTCAACCTACAGAATTTCTGCTAATGACAGTACAAACAGTAGCAGAAAGTGTGTACACTAAAGTGTAGTAGATAGAACATGCCATTATTAGGAGAGATTCTTAATTATCTTGAAAATATTGTTTCTTCAAATATCTTCAATATGCCACACTAAAATCCTTTAATCATAATAGATAACTTTTTTAAGTAAACAAAAATCTTTAATGAATATTCAAGGAAATGAGTGATTTTTGAAAACTATAGATTATGTTCCTTTCAAGATTAATTCACAGGAAGCAGATAAGAGAGATGACTGTGTGGGTGGGAGACTGTCACAGAGAAGTTTATAACCAACAGTATTCTGTTCATCTATAATTTCTTCCCTTGCCAAGCTAAAATGATAACTACCATATGAAATATGAAAGAAGATTATTATATGAGAGTTAAATAGGCTAAACAATTCTATATTTAATAGCTATAATTTATTTAATGACAATTTTGTCCAATGAACTTGTCTCATCATTTTATACTCTGAGTAAGTGAAAACACCAAATGCTTTACTTACCTTTGGAAAATCTCAAGAATCTAGATCTATGTACCACCAGGCTGAGGATGGGATGGCAGGAAAAGTGGGACATACTTAGACTTTGCCTTTTCTATCTGTTCTATTTATTTATTTATTGCTAATCAGCAAATCTTCCTGAGAGTTTAGTAGTTCAGACCAGTCACAGGACCAATTCTACATTGCAGGGAAGGAACTACACAGATCAGAAATGCAAAGTGATGTGAAGTAATCACTGTAATAAGTGGCCAGAATTTCCAGTTACATTCACCAAGTTGTACAAATAAAGTCCAATGTATTTTGACATACATTCCAGTACAACTCACTAGGGACTTCTATTCATTCACTGGCCTCCTCCATGAATAAGCTTGTTCAGTGATCAGAGTGGAGGTGACAGATACCAATTTTTCTACCTGACCTCATTTCCAATTCTATTTTAAAATTAGATTTCTCTATATATTTTAAAATCCTTCTGTACATAATTGTGTAATACTAGACTGATATCAATAAATTTCTTGAGAAAGATGTGTCTAGAGAATGAAGCTTTACTGAAGTTTACTCTAAGAGGAAAATTAATGATTGATTAGATAAGTCAACAAGGTATTTCCTAGCTGACTTGCAAGAGAAATACTCTCAATAGAAAGAATCCCAGGAGAATAGAAATAAAAATAGTGACATTATGGAAAAATAGAAAGGATGATAGATATTAGGAAACAGGAAGAAAATGTTCAAATGAGAAAGAAAGAAGGGGTAGAATTGGAAAGGAGAAAGAGAAAATTATAAAAAGAGAATGAAAGGATAATGATGCCATTATAAATGGCATGAAATGATGCCATTATTAATGGAGACGAGGGGAAATGTTAAAAATGGGAGAGGATGGGCCGGGATATAGCTCAGTGGTTCTGGCGCCTGTTTTGCAAGCGCAAGGACCCGGGTTCAATCCCCGGTAACCACATAACAATATTGGGTGTGGAGACTCATGCCCAGCAGCAATCAATACCACATACCACAGTGCCGGGCGTGGTGGCTCACGCCTGTAATCCCAGCACTCGGGAGGCAGAGGCAGAACTGCTGTGATGTGAGTTTAAGGCTGAGCTCAGGGCCAGTCTGAACCACAAAGCGAGACCCTGTCTCAAAAAAAGCCTTTAAAAGAAAAAGTGGGAGAGGAGTGGGAAAAAACAATGAAGATATGTTTTGTAGAAGTACAAATTCTCTATGATGATCAATATGCTTGACAAATATACACTAAGAGAAAGTAAAAAATAATTAAAAAGGAATGATAATGCTATATAAAATGTGATCCTGGCTATGATACTCTGGCATCTGTTACAGACCTTCTATTCTACTTTGAGACTGAGTCATAATACCTGACCCTCTATTGTTTGATCACAGACACGTTTACAGACATCCTGCATTTAAAAATCCAGACTGTCTAGTGAGTTTTAAAAATATGTTTGGCTCTAGCCAAGTGGCTCAATATAGGAGGTCTTACAATTCCCTACAGACTTAAAAGAAAGGGTTTAGGCATCCTCATTTTTATGAGAAATCTTAAATCTGAAACAGCATGGTACGTAGTAAGATAATCAATTTCTACTGTGTTGAATTCAACATTCTAAACTGTTTTTGCAAGATTTCTGTGGTGCAGTCCTAGCACAATAGTTGCTTAGTGACCTAAAGAGACTGGATTTATCAGTTTATTTTGTCCCTACAATAATTCTACTGAAACAAATAAATAAAATCTAAAAATGGGCAGAAGGAGTGAGAAAGAGATGAATTGTGTGTCATGCCTTTGTTTAACGGTTTATTATTTTTTTAAATTTCTTTTCCGAACACCATAATCCCACTGCTCATATAAATGGGTTTTCTTGATGGATTACAACTAAAAATGACAGGACAAAAAAATGAAAACAAATAAAAGTAACTAAAAAACTGCTTGCTAAAGTTTTCACCCTAAAATGGATCAATAAAGTCCCAAACACTAAAAATAAACTGTTCCTAATAAAAATGTACACGTTTATCATCACATACATTACAGTAAGCAAACTGGCTGACACATCTGTTTTTGCCTATTTCCTTTCTCCTACTCTGACTCTAGCAAAGATCCCACCTCATTGAGCTCACTTATTCATCATCCTTCTCTTCTCCATTCTTTCCTTTCCACTGGATCCAACACAGTTGTTGCCATGCAGCACTTACAAAGGATAAAGGGTAGAATGTGAGACATGTCTCCAGTGTCTTTTGTTCACACTTGTTATGCCACTCACAGTCACTATGCAGCCCTGAGAATCACTGTACCCAACACTGCTTTACACTTTGCTCTACCTCCCTATCTGGGATCATAAACTTTTTTCTTTCTTTCCCTAGGGCTCCCCAGTCCTAGCTCAGTCTCCATCCTCTGAGTGATTTCCTATTGTCTTCCTTAGTGCTATACTGAGGAAGCCCTTTCCTGGGCCTGCTTACTGGGCTGACTACTCCACAGGAAGACAGGTGGGACATTTGAGCAGTTGGCTGTGCTGCTTGACTGGATGTCTGGTGTAACAGCCTAATTTCCATTGCTCTACTTAACTTATTCCTATTTGTGCTCAATAAATAATGAATTCCTAGTAGAAATACTCTACTTCACCAAGGACTCAGTATCACAGAATTTGTAGGCTGAGTAGAGAATATTTGAGGACTATGGATAGAGTTCAGGCTAGGGAGAAAGCTATAGAGGTGTAGAAGAGTTGGAAGTTGTTGCACAGGTTGTTCATTTAGACACATGTAAACAGGCAGCTATCAGTATTTCTGCAAAGAAATGGGGTGCAGATTGAGTAATCCCCTCCATAAATCAGTAGACTCAAAGTCTGGCCAGTCATGCTACATCTCTGCCATCTCCCATGTAGTTGAAGTTGTGAGATCATAAGACGAGGTCAGAACTTGTATCTGGTGATTCCTACAGAAGTGCAGCTAAAACCTAACAGAGCTGTCTCTCCAGAGGGAGCCAAGACAGGCTTCACATCTGTCCAGTCTCATCATCCCTTCACTGGGAGAAAAGAGAACAAATGACTCGAGGGGAACTGACTCAAGCAAAGCCAAAGCATCCAAACTCTTACAATCACGGATGACTGGAAATCATATTTCTGTAACTACTATAAGAAAAGATCACTCCATTTTGTATCTCAGAAAGAAGAGAGCACTGGTTAGCTCAGCCTGAAGTATAATGTGTGTCTGTATGTGTGAAATAAAGAACATGGCCATCGCTCTGCTAGGTATATATACAAAGGAATTGAAAGATTCATTTCACAGATACATATGTGCAACCATGTTTATGGCAGCTCAGTTTGTGATCACTAAATCTTGGAAACAATCCAAATGTCCATCAATGTGAGAATGGATAGAGAAGATATGATTCTTTAATAGAATGGAGTATTATACTGCCATTAAAATGATAACATTGAGTCATTCATACTCAAATGGATGTACCTTGAGGATGTCCTCATAAGCAGAATAAATAGGTCACAGATGTGTAAATATTGTACCTTTTCTCTGCTATGAGAAAATGAAGTTGTAAATAATTTGTAGTATGTATAGTTGATATTGTGAAATAGAAAATATTTAAAAGGGAAGAGAGTGTAGGGGCAAATAACGAGGGAAAATGAATATGGTAATAATAAAGATAAAAGGAAGCAAATTATGTATATAGGGGGTGGGGGGATGCAGGGTAGGGGGGAAAGGGAAAAATTGAGAATCAAGTCATGTCATATTCTGGTACAAACCCTCAATGTTAGATGTGATGATTATGTGCATTCATAATGTACTAATAAATATTTTAAATTAAAAAAAGAAAAAGAATTGGGGCCAGGGGTTTAGCTCAGTGGTTCTGGTGCCTGTCTTGCAAGTGCAAGGACCCAGGTTCAATCCCCGGTAACCACATAACAATAATGGGCATGGAGACTCACCCCAGCAGAAATCAGCACCACATATCACAGTGCCCGGCATGGTAGCTCTCGCCTGTACTCCCAGGGCTCGGTATGCAGGGACAGGAGGATTGCTGTGATGTGAGTTGAAGGCTGAGCTCAGGGCCAGCCTGAACCACAAAGCGAAACCCTGTCTCAAAAAACCTAAAACAAAACAAAACAAACAAACAAAAAAAGAATTAATTAATGCTTTAATTTGTATTGTACCTATCATGGTCTTGTCACATAACTCTGAAGAAACTGAATATGGAATATTTAAAACCAGCCTTTCTATCCATATAGTAATTGGTTCTGACCTTCCTTTACCTCCCCACAATCTCCTCATTGTTTTTATCTCCACAACCACCAATAACTTCTTAAACCTCTTCTCCCTATTCCTTCCAATCCACATACAAAAATAATCTCACCTATCTCTACTTTTTATTTAATTTGTTGTTATTTCTCTTGTCTCTTTTTCTTCTTTCCAAACTATTTTCTTTTCTCCTTTCTTCATCCTCTGCATACCTTTCTACTTCTCCAGAGTAGTATTTCATTGTTTTCCTGGATACCGAAAAAAATCTGAAGAGTGTTAAAACAAGTTTTACATTTTAGGACCGATTTATAACTGGTTCTATAAATGGTAGTTGTTCTCTCCTTGACCAACAGTGACAGAGACTAACCTGTTATATTGAATAGGTTAAAAATGTGTATGATCAACAAAACAAAAACAAAACCAAAGCCGAAGGTCACCATAGGAAGACATACTCTAACAAAAAAATTCTCCACACCAGTTGTTAGGAACCACCCTGTTTGGGAATTCTGAGGTCAAAATTGACCAGGCCTTCCTGTGTACAGACTGGACTTTGGACTTGATTTTTGTCTTCATCTCTGATAACAACAGGAACTCAATGGTTCCACATGCTGTAATGCTTCAGGGCAGAACTACACCAGAGCTCTCCCTTCTCAAGGACTATTGTTGACATCTGCCTTGCCCCGCGGGATCCTCATCTACATAACTTCTCTAAGACTATTGTTGGTGTGCCCCTGCCTTTCAAGGTATTTTGGAATGTATATAATAAAAAGTGTGGTAGGCTGGGGTCCAGAGTTTTTGCTGCCCGGAGTAGCATGGATCAGACCCATGTTCAGTTTTCTTTAAGTCTCATTTTTTCTTAATTATTAATTATTTCGCCATGTGCAGTGAACTCACAGGAGACTGGAACTTAATGCAAAAGTTCTAGTGAAGTTCCCTTCCCCTGTTTACCACATTAGTGTAAATTTTTCCTTCTTTAACTGATTTTCAAACTTCAGTACAAAATAGTAGACATGATAAAACAAGACAAGCTGCCTCCAAAAATTTAACTTCCTAAAGGTTAATCTCATGGGAACTGAGGTGGAGAATCTCAGACAATGAACTCCCAAACTGAATGATTAAAATGCTTGAATCGGTCAAAGAAACTAGTAAGCAGATCCATAAATTGTTCAGTGAGTTTAAATAGGATATAAATAAACAGACAAAGACCCTAACTAGAAATGTTTAAGAAGCTTGAGGCACAAATGAAAATGATCAAATTAGAAAAACAATCAAAAATTAAACGACAAATTTTTTAAAGAACTAAAGATTATGGAAAGAATTAAAATGTAAATACTAAATATGAAAAGTTCAGTGAAATGTATGGGCAATTATAAATAATTGGAGAAGGAACTGTCAGAACTTGAAGAGATTTGGATAGCAAATCACACACTCACTGGTACTCTAAAACATCATCTGTGATGGTTTTGTAAAAACAAGAATGTAAGTTATGAGATCATGAAGTTCTCCTTTAAGCTTTCAAAGGAATGTCTGGGAGGCCAGGCATTGTACTGTGTGGTTAAGATCCCTGTAAGCAGCTCCATTTCCATAAAGAAATTTAATTTACAGAGCCGTGAGAGTGAAGTTGAAACTACAAATACCTTCCAAGAAGACAGAGGTGCCACCTGTCTTTTGGTGCTTGCCAAGAGGAGATGCTACAGAGTAGCCACATGGGCCTATGTGAGCCCTTGGAAATGCCAATTGTGTACCCTGGATAAGAGATTTGGAACATTAGGACTCAATATTTTCCCTTCTAGAATTTGATTATGCCAAACTTTCCTTTGTTATTTTTCTTATACTTCCTTTTTAAAATATGGATGTTTATACCATACTGCTCCTGTCATTGTATCTTGAAAGTATGCAATTTATGGGAGCTCTCAGATGAATTTTCTCTCAGAGGAGACTTTCAATTTAGGGATCTGAGCAGTAGTGAAACTAACGAATTTATTTTGATATGGACAGGAATATGTAGAAGCTATGGTCGTTCAACCTATAGAAGAAGTGAAACACTCACAGTGCTCATGTTAATATGTGGTCCTAATTTATCAGGAACGGTGGAAACTTTAAGACGTAGGGCTTAGTTGGGAGTGATTTTGAGTGAGCCCTCAGTGGGAACTATTGTCTTCCATCACTTTCTCTCTCTATTCCTGGCCAAGAAGTTGGTGCTTCTGCTCTGCCACAAACTCCTACAGTAATGTTCTCCCTCACCTCAGGCCCAAACCACTGGGCCAATCAATGGGTCATAGAGTGAAATCTCCAAAACTGTCAGACAAAATAAGCCTTTCTACCTGCCAGCTAAGCATCTCAAGTATTTTTTTTTAATTTCAAATAAAAACTAGCACAGTTACCAACACCATTTCAGATATGAATATTTATTATTTTTCAAATCAGTCCAAAAACAAACAAAAATACTGAAATTGTTGAGAGTCTCTACTTGTTTTCCACCGAGTGTAATCTCTCTGCTAACATCCACATTCCTTTAGTAGAAGATTAAAATGCATTACAAGGTTGTACTACTGTTTCTGGAAAGTCCTTGTAATTGAAGCCAACATATCCGAGGTTTTTTGTCTAACTAGAAAAAATTTTACGGTAATGAAAGCTATAAGATAGAGAAAATTGAACATTCTTGATGATTATGCTTTCCACTATATAGATAGAAATACAATAATCTGAGAAAGTGAAGCTAAGGGGCTGAGACTTAGATCAAGTGATACAGTACCTACTTGCCAAGCACAAAGGCCCAAGTTCAATTACCAGTACTGCTGTAAATGAATAAATAAGTTTGTTTTGTTTGTTTTTTTTTGAAGCAAATGAAGTGAATACAAAGATAATTGCAAAGTTGTGAGGGTAATCCGGGCTTGGTATTACCAAACTCATGTTGTCACTGTTTCCTGAGTTATGCTGACATCACTATCTTTCCCAGAGATAGGGATAATTGATGTTTATTTTGGAACTAATTTTCCTCCCTTTGAAATAATAAAAGTTATGGAAAATATAAAATATTTAAAAATTATCTGTAATTCTTAACGTTTTGAAGAAATACAATATCTAAAATTCATATTAGTACCTCACTTTATAATTATTTAAATATTTAAAAATAACTTTCAGCATTTTAATATTTATATTTGAAGGAACATATACATGTGTATAAAATGAATAGTTTTCAAGAGCCTAAATTTAGACTTAGAATTTCAAAATAAGTCACAAAACATTCAAAAGATATTCTTATGTGTAAAGTCAGCAAAACTCTGAAGTGAATTACAGCCTTGTAGGCACAATAGCCCATCAATTACTATCTTGAACACAAACTTCAAGTGTTTACAAAGTTGTAAGTAAAAGCTTTTTTATGAAGTTTATTGTAAGTGCTACACACAAAAGCAAGAATAGATCAGTCAAAATACACAGAACACTTGGCTAACATTTTCCCCTGAAATAGTGTTTTTACAAAGTATTAGTTCACTTCTACTTTCTGGAGCTAAAAATGAATAAACATTACAATACCTTCTGATAACCTTTGGAATATCAAAAAAAGCAAGTGATTTTTCATTCTTCTCAAGTACACACAGCAGCCCATCATATTTCATGATTTCACTTTTTAATAAATGACAAATGCATACTTCTCTGACGTTTAAATTGTGCACATGTTCTTTTCTTATATTGATGTTTATCTGCTAGCTTTGAGGGGATGTATCGACAGATTTAATACACAATTTGCCACACAAATCATTCAATAAGGCAATAAAAATTAAAACTGTCTTATGATTCAATAAATAAATCTATTTTTTGCTTGGATAAAATACTTAATAATAAGTACAGAAAAAATCTGAGTTGAAAAGTCACAATTCATCTTTATAAACAACACAACTTGAAAGCTGATCAATGTAATTTCTTACTTCTCTATTGGACAATCCTGAGCATACATTCCTGTCTATCTGTTGGTCAATAATGAAACTAAGCATTGCCAGCTTGGCATTTTGAGCCAGAAAATACTTGCTCTTGAAAGGTAAAACAGTAAGCCAACGGATATAGCTTATGTAATAGCACAATACATTGTCTATAGAATTGCTTCAAAATTCTTGCTTACATTGCTGAATAATCCTTCACTAACACAAACTGCAATTTCAGATATCTCCCTTGCAACAGTTTCCTTAAAATTGTTAAATCCAGGCTCTTGTTTTGCTTCTTGGACACTTCTGCAATACGGGTAATAAAATTAGCTTTGCTTAATTGATTTATTTGGATAATTGGTTAGTGGACGAGCTTTTGGAACTTTGCCACTTGAGAGGGAGATTTCACTAATATCCTGTGATCATAGTTCAAATTCCTCCACTATAGGAAAATGTGGTTCTGAGTTGACTTGATCTTCCTTGAGGGGCTCACCATGAGTGCTGAAGCACCTCAGGTATCTTGTATATGACAATGACACAGTTCCTGTAGTATGAATTTCCTCCCTTCCTTCCTCTCTTCTTTTCCTTTATTAATTCCTTTCTTCCTGTTTCTTTCTTTTCTGTCTTCCGTCTCTGACCATCCTCCTTCCCTCCCCTTTCTTCCTCTCCTTTTCTATCTCTCATCTCTCTCTCTCCCTTTCTCACTCTCAGTCCCTCTCTCTCTGTCTCTCTCTTTCTACAACTTCTAGATAATGAATTATGTCTCTTTAGAAAGAGAAACATTTAGGAATTTTTTAAATGAATCTGAAAACAGTCTCTGTGGAAACATTTTTTGTATTAATTTCACTGCTGTGCATTGTGCTATATACTGTGAAACTAACTGGAGGTTAGGGGAAGGATCAAAGAGGTGTCAGGGACAAATGAGTTGGAAGTCTTATCCAACTGGCACACTTTGGAAAGCTTTGACTTTCAACATCTTAAAAAATTTTTTTCTTATGTATTTATATCCTGAGAATAATTTTGTTTCCACAACTTGAAAGTGAAAGAATTCTCAGGTCCAAGATGGAGGTAACCAACTCAGATGTGTCCCTGGGAGTTGGGACAGGGAAGAGTTGCATGAGCAAATTTGTTTCAATCCATATTGTAATTCTCAGGCAGGATATTCTCCATTTGTTTGACACTTTCAGTAAATGATACTTTAACTCTGTATTTGTTTTTCATAATTTTTATCGAGAAAAAAATAGTAAACTCTTCTAAAATAACTTCAACATGAATACATTATTTGATTTGATAAAGACATCTTTACAATACTGAAATAAATATTTATGCCAAGTTTGTCATTTACTACAAGGAAGCTTTCTTAATCTATGTGAGACTGTCCCTGTCTTTTTTTTTGGAAATTAATAAGCAACACTTTTTATCTTAATAGTATTGGCAGTAAAAACATGGACATTTTCACATACCCAAGTTGACTGATTCCATTAGCTATCTAGTTGTGACTCAGTGTCTTTCCTGTTTTCAAACTATGTGTCTATGCACATAAAAATGTTTCTTCTTACAGAAGGAAAATAAATAAGCCTTTAAATATTTTGCTCCACAGGCTTCTAACTTTTTTCTATTTTATTCTTTTCCTGTGTTTTGAGAAAGATTAATTACTTGTCAAATAGTGTTTTCTTATTATATCAACATTATTGAAATTTGAGTTTAGTAAATAGTAAAAATTTCTAGAACTAATTGAGAAAGAGTAAACTATTTCTGTTTCATTGAAGCATATTTCCCTTGGAAAATATCAAATCTTAGACAAGTTAATTTAATTTGGACGTTGAGTAATGGTCTTGGATCCTAGACAGACTGAAATGCTAGAAATTAAAAGTTGTTGAGGAGGATATAGAAATCTTAAATTGTGATATATAAAAAGATTTGTTATATTGAACAGATTGTATATAAGTAATATTTCTTATTTTAAAAGTCTCAAGTTTAACATTTCATGTTATCATAATATGAAATAATTATACTATCATATTTTTGTTTACATAAATTTAACTGGATTTTAGATTCTCTACATTTTAAAATGTAGAGAAAACTCTTCACCTTTTTGAACACTTTTGTTGCTTTCTTCAGTAAAATTTGTCTAAATAATAAATCTATGAGCTTATGTTAAAAGCGTAGCCTGATAATTCTTTAGTTTCTTCCATTCTTCTTCTATATTCAAAGAGAAAAGAGTATGTTAATTTATTTGACTGCTGATTGATATAAATTACATCCTTGAGGAGAAAAAGGGATAGATTACAGGACTATTATTTTTCCCATTTGAGTGACAAAGCCTGCTTAGCTTCAGGAAGCCAAGGAGATCTGGCTCATTCAGTGCCGTATGGCTGAGGACTAGACCTGTCACTACTAGTCTCTCAGCTGACTTGGATAAACTAACATATCTCCAGAGGTGATTCGCAAAGAAAGGTGGGCATCCTCATGATGCACTTTCCCAATAATTGCTTTTTATTTCTTTATTTCCATAGAGATAAAAAAAAAAAATGGAGGGCTGGGGATATAGCTCAGTGGTTCCAGAGCCTGTCTTGCAAGCATAAGGACCCAGGTTAGATCTTTGGTAACCACATAACAATACTGGGTGTGGAGACTCACCCCAGCAGCAATCAGTACCACATACCACAGTGCTGGGCATGGTGGCTCATGCTTGTAATCCCAGCACTCGGGAGGCAGAGGCAGGAGGATTGCTGTGATGTGAGTTTGAGGCTAAGCTCAGGGCCAGCCTGAACCACAAAGTGAAACCCTGTCTCAAAAAAACCTTAAAACAAACAAACAAAAAAACAAAATGGAAATAATTAGCCATCAAATTTTAAGTTTACAAGTACAGTCACAATACTGCATATTATTTCTTTGAAATTCTTAGAAAATTCTCCTTATCTATTTGAAAGTTTGCATTTTATCGGGCTGTGGAAAAACTGAACCACATAATATACTTGTTTATATAGTGTTGTTACATTTTTGAAAATTACATGCAAGCAATAAATTTCATCATTTATTCAAAAAACTTAATGAATCATTTAGAATTATTTGAAGTGGAATGACTAAAATAATTGCTAATACAGCCGAATATTTGTAATGAGTTAAATCCATTAATGTAGCTTGATATAGAATTTTGTTTTACATGAATTTAATTCCGTAAAATAAATATTACTGATGATGTATTTCTCAGATTAGCCAAGCAAGACAGTTATTAGAAATTTCACCAAGATCACACAGCTCATAAATGTTGGAGTTTATTTGAGGAAATCCAGCCAGAAAACAACCTTTCAACCACACTGTGATACTTCTTCCTCTGATTCTGTGAATGTACTGTCGTCTACTGCTCTTCACCCTTGTATCTTATAAAATCAGCCCAATCAATTTATGTAGATTGTCTTTCCAGCTGTTTTAGGTGTTATTGTTGATTTCGGTTCAGAATGGTATTATCTCATGAAAATTGAAGAAAATCTTCAGAAAAGTAAAGAAAATCATATACTTCTCAAAGCAGAATCTTTTATTTTTGAAGAAAGAAAGAAAAGAGAAATCTATTGTAAAAAATAGATACTATCCCTATACTTGGGCCCAGGATTAGCTCAGTAGTTCTGCTGCCTGCCTTGCAAGTACAAGGGCCCAGGTTTGATCCCCAGTAACCACATACAACACTGCTGGGCCTGGAGACTCATGCCCATCAGCCATAAGTACCACAAAACCACAGTGCTGGATGTGGTGGCTCATACCTGTAATCCCAGCACTTGGTCGACAGTGGCAGGAAGATTGCTGTGAGTTCAAGGCTGAACTCAGGGCCAGTCTGAACTACAAATGGGAGACCTTGTCTCACTTAAAAAAAAAAATGCTATTCCTCCAGTGATTTAAAAATAATATTCTATGAATTTTTGTTCATTACAGCTTGTTATATTCTAATGGTTGGTAACTTATGCTTCAAAATGGCTATTTGTAATTTATATTTTTATTTTAATTTTCTAGAACTAAACTGTACGTATTTCTGATCATTTTTTCATGAACAAAATTTTATTCTGATTTTCTTATTGCTTCCAAAACTTACATGAAGCTTAGGTATAGATTTAAATAAACTATTTTAAGTTAGGTAAATTATAAGGTAAAAGTTTTATTTTATTTAAGAAAAACTTGCCTTATATTCCTGTATTTAGATAGGATACAAAAGAAAAATAATGTCATAAGAGTAATCCAGCCCTTGTTGTTACTTTAAAATTATTTTGGCTTGTCATTCACTGTAATTATGTAGTATTATGATATTAAGATAATTAAATTAAAGAATATTGATCCAGTGCTTCTAAGAAAAATACAAGAAGGCTTCTATATTTAGTTCAATACAGCCCACCATCAGAAGGAGGAGAAATGAGGTGAATGATACTTTATAGAGATTAAAGACAACGTGTGGCTAGAGAGAATTATGGGAGAGAAAGCTAACGGGTAATTGGGAAATGTAACTTATGTGGCTTCCATTAAGTCTTACTGAGTTCTACATATATTACAATTACTTGTAGAGAGATGAAGATGCGTTTCAGCAAATTTCAAGATATCATTAGAGCAACTAGGTGAGTCTGGCAGCCATTTTGCTGCTAAATGTACCATTCAAACATGTTTACCATTCCTTTGAAAAACTCTTAATTTGAATGATTAGAAATCATACATGAAGAAAGCTTTGACCTCTCATATATTTTGGCATGTCCTTAATTACATACTTCATGTGATTTTAAGGAGTTCTTAGGAAAATATTAATGCTTCTAAAAACTCTATATGCATCTTTTTATTTAATCATGTAATGTAGAATTTTCTAATGCTGAAAGTGAAAATCGATAGGAGGGTGCTTTTCATTAGTGCACATTTAAAGTGTATCATACTTTCATCCATTTTGCGAACAGGTACATGTGTACCGCACACTCAATCAGTTTTGATCTTTGATCCCTCCTCCTCCACTCACTCCTCCCACTCACCCTTTCCCAGGCCCCCCCAAGCCTCATTTTTTGTTTCTAATTATCTCTCTTTTCTTTTAGTTCTATTTTTTCACACTTTAGGTTTCTCATGAAAGAGTATGAGACAGTGAGCTCTCTATGTCTGAGATTTTGGTTAACACTATGGTCTCAAGATCCATCCATTTCCCTGCATATATATGCATGTATGTATGCTACACACTAATACACTTGATATAATGTATTAAGTATACTATATAGAGATAGATAGATATACTTAGTATATATATATATCTATATATAGATATGATAGATAGATAGATGAAACGCATCTTCATCTCTCTACAAGTAATTGTAATATATGTAGAACACACTGAGACTTCTTAATGAAAGCCACATAAGTTACATTTCTCAATTATCCATTTGCTTTCTCTCCTATAATTCTCCCTATTATATATATATATAATATAAATATATTATATAAATATATACATACACTCTACACTAATACACTATAGTGTATTAAGTATACTATATAGTATATATACTATATATATTTCATTATATAATATATAATAGTATGTTATATATTATTTACATATATACTATATAAACCTTATACAGTATATATATATAATATATATACATGTTATTCATATATATACTTTAAATATGTATATATATATTTCTTTATCCATTTTTCTGTTGATTGTTATTATATAGGCTGTTTCATCTCTCTCTCTTTCTCTCTCTCTATATATAGGCATATGTTTTATTCTAAATGTAAACTTCAGCAGATATAAAACATGAATCCTCAGGGTCTGGAGAGTTAGTTCAGTGGTTCTGGCACCTGTCTTGCAAGCGCAAGGGCCGGGTTCAATTTCCCGGTAACCACATACCATACTGGGAGTGGAGACTCATGCCCAGCAGCAACCAGTACTACATCCTGGTGCTGGGCGTGGTGGCTCACACCTGTAATCCCAGCACTCGGGAGGCAGAGGCAGGAGGATTGCTGTGATGTGAGTTTGAGGCTGAGCTCAGGGCCAGCCTGAACCACAAAGTGAGACCCTGTCTCAAAAACCAAAACCAAAACCAAAAACAAAAACAAACATGGATCCTCATATAGTCATCAACAAGAAGACAAAATCACAAGAGAACACAGTCATGATTTACTGTTCAACTCAAACTACAGACCTTCCTCTGTTCCTGTGTCTTCATAACACTCGAAGTCACAGCGAGTCTCACAGTGGAGATAAACCTGGAAACTTCCTTCTACACTTGTCCTCCAGTTATTTACTACCAATGAAAAATCAGAGGAGAATGTACTTGACAGACAAAATAAATAAATTTGAGAATGTAGTGAAGCAAGTAGACAGAAGCAAAAGTAATACTTAGAAACCACAGACTATTTCTGAGGTTTTCAACACTTGGAAAAAAGGTCTCAGCTGAAAAAAATATGTTGTTTCCCCAGATTGAATGATATGTTCAAAAATATATATGAAAAAATGTAAGGGGGGACAGGGATTTAGCTCAGTGGTTTTGGCACCTCTCTTGCAAGTGCAACATCCCAGATCCAATCCCTGGTAACCACATACAACAATCCAGGCATGGTGACTCACACCCACGAGCAATCAGTACCATGTACCACAATGTGGGCCATGGTGGCTCACATCTGTAATCCCAGCACTCAATAGGAGGAAGCAGGAGGATTGCTGAGTTTAAGGCTAAGTTCAGGACCAGCCTGAATTACAAGTGAGACCTAGGCACAAAAAAAAAAAAAAAAAAAGAGAGAGAGAGATTAAATACTAAATTCTACCCTGAAGTATATTTGAAAGTAAAACTATAGTTTGCTAACAATATATGAGAATATAAGTAAACTATTTAAGAACTAAATTTTAAAAACTTAATATGTTGTTCTGAACAAAAACTGAGAGGTAGTCTTGTCCAAGCATTCTGACAGCTCTCAATCTCAACTATAGGCTTTCTCACACTTTCAGGCTCATTAACGATTCCATTATGATTAATCAGTTTCATTTAGTTCTAGGATCAAAGAAGTAACAATTTCCATGTAATTATCTTTATAACTATATCTTATTTCTTCAGAGAACATGCCAGTAGTCAAAATTATTTAAGGAAAGTGAAAACAAAATGCAGTATTTATTGACTAGTCACTTCTATCCTGAAACTGAGAAAAGATATTCAACTGCTGCTAAGCCTGGCATGTTCAAAGTACTTTACTTCATGAAAAGGAAAGAGTAGAATCTAGATATTTTTGAAGAAACCCCAAATGATCTGTCATCAGTTTGTAGAGAAAAAAAAAAATCCAGGATAAGCCATTACTCCTTGAGATCCCTCTGGTAGCTGACTTTCATCCAGTCATGTTGTGACTGCTTAAGTGAGATGATAGGAAAACCTTGTAGGATCAAATGCTACCTGCCAACATTAACATTA
This sequence comes from Petromus typicus, assembly GCA_004026965.1. Lineage (NCBI taxonomy): Eukaryota > Metazoa > Chordata > Mammalia > Rodentia > Petromuridae > Petromus > Petromus typicus. The sequence continues at coordinate 236,595 of PVIR01000156.1, forward strand.
AAAAATTGTTCTTTCCAGGTCTTGTAAAATGTTTCCTTTATTCAATCAGAATATATGACTCTTTTTTTCAGCATAATTGACACTGTTCTCCCATGCAACCTCAAAATATAAAAACTAAGTTCCACATTGTAACTATAACTATGTCCTTACTCAGGGTTTCTTCACAGAGTAAATAGCAAGTACATGAAAACAAAACCTAACTTGTTTTTTGGATATCAATTTTCTCTTGTTCAGCTGTGTGATCTAATCCCTAGGCCACCATGAACTTAAGACAACTCAACTCTAATTTGAAGCAATACATCACCTGGAACTGACAGTTAATGAGTAAATGGAACAATTATTCCCTTTGTTAAAGTGATGATTAGATAATTTGAGAGATGGCAATGGTAATTTAGAACTGAAGGTTTGGAACTTCTGAGGTACCATGGAATAAAAATGATGATATGTGGTACTTATTAAAGACCTAAAAATATAGGACCTGTTTGAAATCCTCTGAATGCAACTGTTCACAGTAATCTTTGAGAATACATTTTAAAATGTAATGGTTTTCTTTTTTTCCCACTTATCTCTACTGTAAGACATAGTGTATTAAGAAGTACTTTCATGGGAAAATATTTTCCCCTAAACTTTCAGCTAATTAAATCAATATACAAAGAATAAGGAAAATAAATCTAGGAACAATTACATATTAACTTATGTTTTTAATGTATCTAAAAATGAGTGTTATGTGCTTAAGGAGTTCACCAGCATGTACACATACAATGACAAGGGCTAGAATTTGTGTGTTGGGAGATGGTCAAATAGGTTACTGGGGTTGCTAGAACTTACATGGAAAAGACATTGTTTCAGCACGCTTCTAGCCTAAGAATTTCTGCAGCAGCCATTTGTGTGTGATTAGTGACAGATGTGGATATATATTGCCATGGAGACAGAAATTTCTTTGGGTAGTATTATGATATTCTGTCCTTGATTTCTTTGAATTAGGGAACTAGGATGAATAGTAACTAGCACTATTCATCAGTCTAGTGTTCATCTATCACTGAGAGTCTAATTGTCTGTGAGCGAGCTGGTATCTGACAGAAATGAGTTAGAATCTGACTTTGGACTCTGGGAAATACTGCGTTGTGGAGTTATAAAAAACAGCTGTTAGAATTCCCTTCTATCACACTACAGTTACAGGCAGTTCTTCAAAACATTTATAATTAACCCTAACTGCAAGTTCAAAGAATCTTTTTCTATAACTACATAATGTAATATTTAAGACACACAGTGATCTTTGATGTATATTTCTTTTCTCGTGTTCAGTTTCTTTGTAGGAAAAAATGGAACTAACTTTGTAACGGTAGTATTCACTTCATAAAGTAATTGGAAGGTAGGCAACGTTAGATGTGACAGTTCATGGCATATTAAATATACAATTAGTGCTAGCTCTAATTATTATGACCAAGACTAGTCTTCCACTGTAGTATGAAATCAGGGACATCACAGAGTAATGCAAGGTCTCCAGAGCATGTAAAGAAAAAGTAAGATGATAAATACTTCTAATGTGCAGTAGTTTCAGCTTACAAATTCACTATTTGTTTTTTACCTTTTATGATTTAGATTCTTTTCCTGTTTCTGATATTTGATAAAGATTCTGTGTAGAGTAGATTTCTGATCTGTTATTTCCTGAAGAATACACAATCTATATTATTCTTAAGCATACAAAAAAAGGAAAAAAAGAGAAAATGACAATATTGAACTCATTTTCCTTATTGCCTTGCATTAGAATTAATTCCAAGTACGTATAGAAATGTGTATGAAAAACAAACTGTGTATAAAACAAACTGGAATATACAACACACTAATAAAAGAAATTGACAGTACTGAAATCTTATAAATATATGTAAAAGTAAAGATGATGAAAGACAAAAGCTGACAGTTCTGATAAAAATTCCAAATTAGCTTGTAATCCTAATATACAAATAGGTAGTAGGACTCAAGGCACAGGAGTGAACTTAAGAGGAAAAAATTTCAGAAATTAAGATTTTTGATGAAATTGAAGCCATTGAAAGGAAGGTGCAAAATAATTGCAAAAAATTCAAATTGGGCATAATAATTTAGAAAAAGTAGTGAATATGAATCAGTTTTGATGTAGTTATCATATAAATGTATAGTTGACTTTATCATGGACAAAAATTATTTGTATCTCTACAGGACACAAAAATATTTTATTACAACACATGAACATATGAAGCAGTATGTTAGGTTTAGATCATATAATAGATCACCTAGTTAAATGATAATTATTCATAAAGTATAAGATATATATTTAAGGGTCAGGGCTTTAGGTCAGCAGGACAGGGCCTACCTTGCAAGTACAAGGGCCCAAGTTTGATCCTTAGCATCGCCCAAAATAATGTTATATATTTAAAACAAGACAAAATAGTTGTATTTTATTAAATATAATTAAGTTAGATCTGACCTTATATTTTAATGTTTTAATTTTAGACTTTTTGCTATAATTAAAAATATATCATTAAGAATTTGTTTTCATTTTTGATAAGTCAAGATGTGCTGATCAAGAGCAAATTGACACACTGTGAAGAAAGCTCACATACCTAATGTTTACATGAGCGGAACATGAGTCAATCTGCTTGAATTCAGATTCTGATTTTGCAAAGTAGTAGTTCTATTCCTTTTGATAAGTCACTTATCTGTCTTTGTCAAAATCTCCCTATATGAATAATGAGGATTTGTTTTAGAGTCAATATGCATCTCATTGGTTGTAGGCTCATAACTGGTAATTTATAAAATGTGAACATTCACTGATCATGGATGATTTTAGCTTGATTATCTTCAATTTCATTTTTCTCTCTATTTCATTCATATATTAATCAAAGCTTGAGTTTTAGCGTTTTTATTTCTGACAGAGGATAAAAAAAAAAACAGAGGGAAATGAGAATTAAGACTTATAGGACAGGAGAAAAGTATATTCCACTACCCATGTGGAATTATTTATTTTTTCCACATACATGTTATTGACAGAAGACACCTTATTCAATTTATAATAAAGAGAAAATATCTGTTCAAAATACAGCAATTATGTACTTATTATAAACGAAACTGAGAACTATCCACAGCATCACATGCTAATATTTTTATCTTTATTAGAGAATGAAGATATCAGTAGGTAATGGGTTAATTGGTGAAATAGACAATTTAGATGTTATAAATAGAAAATATGTCAGGCATGGTGGTGCATGACTATAATCCCAGCACTTGGGAAGCAGAAATTGGAGTTGAAGCTGGCCTGGGCTACATAGTGAGTTTAGGGTTAGCCTGAACTGCAAAGTGGGACTGTCTCAAAAAATTAAAGATAAAATGTAATGTAATTATTGGTAAAGCAAAATTAAATAAGAAGTGATAAGAAAAATTGAAAAGAAGTATTAGATTTTAAAATAAAAGTGATAGCAAATAAAGAAATAATAGTAGGAGCATACAGTTTATTTATTTTGTTTTTGCTTAGAACGAATAGATAACAGTGAAATGTTTCCTTGAAAAGAAAATGACTGAATAAACTTTGGCCTAAATACATAGCATATAATTATTAAAATAGGAACATATAATAACAATAATATAAAAAACCTGGTAAATTAAAGTTAAAAATTATTAACAATGTCAGAACTCATTTTTCCTTTGGAGATTCAGTGAAAATTTGTGAGGGATATTTATAAAAAAATAAATCTTGCATACACAATATAAAAAAGTGTAGGACAAGTAAATTATTTTCAAAATCATATCAATTCACATAAACTATAACAACTTTGTGTGAATTATTTCTGACTCATATTTATTTTTTATTAGTATTTTTTTAAAGTCTTGTGAATGCAAGGTTGAAATACTTGTCTATTACAATACTTTTTTTTAGGTTGATACATATACACTCTTTTTATTGTGAAATAGGTACGTTTTATTTACACATCATGATCACACTCAACATTGACAATTTGTACCAGTATATAATGTGACTTGATTCTCATTTTTTCCTATTCCCCTACCCACCCTACAACCCTCCATCCACTGTATACATAAGCTTTGTTTTCTTTTTTAAATTACATCACAATTTTTTCTTTCCCCTCGTTACTTATCCCAGCCCCATTTCCCTTTGAGATTTTTAAAAAATTTAATCTTTATTGGTACATTATGAATACACATCATCATCGCATTCAACATTGAAAGTTTGTACCAGAATACGACATGATTTAATTATCAATTTTTCCCCTTAGCTCCGCCCTGCAACCCCCACTCCCCTATGTACATAATCTGTTTCCTTTTTTCTTTATTACATCACATTCTTTTTCCCCTCGTTATTTACCCCTACACCCTCCTCCCTTTCCCTTTGAGATTTTTTTTTAAATTTTATTTTAAATTTACTGTTTCTACCGAACTGACCCGCTGCAGGGGAAGGACGGTTCACTGTCGAGAGGGAATTCTATAGAGGCCGGCCTGGCAACCTGGAGTCTGACTGAATCTCACCGGGCTAACGCTGTCTCCCTGCGGTCAGTGGACCCAGCTCGGCATGCTGCTGCCCAGGCTGTGCCTGGAGGGAGCTCTTACATTTGACTCAGATTTTTTTTTCTTTATCACATGTTTAATACATATTAGCCATAGTTGTAATTCATTTTAACTATGTCATGGGATTGTTTTATCAAAACAGTTTAAATAATATATTTTGCTTTAAATATTTATATATACAATTGTACATTTTTAAAACTGTGGTGACTATTGTTGCACTAGACTGGAAATTTCTTAAGAATAGAAAAAAATATATATCTTTTTTAGTGTTTACCAGGGTTCTTAGAATATATTTCAGTGTTTTGAAAAATAAAAGCAATAAAGAAATAACTGAGATATTCTATGTCTAAATCGGTTTAAAATTACACATTTTTATTTTAAAGTGAGTGCAGCTTTACTTGCAGTTGCAAGAAGTAACAAGTACCTGGTTCATTACCCAAATTACCTCAAAGATATTATAGATCAAAATCATATGATGACATTTCCCCAAGACATTGAAGTAATAATCAAGATACAGTATTTTTGCCAGGTTATGATTACATATTTAACCTTCTTGAATCATTGAAAACCAGTAATTTGTCACCTATTTCTATATTTTTGGTATTTTAAGAAAATATATAAATACAACACAATCTAAAGTTGTTTTCTTAAATAATTTTTTGATCAGTACATATGCAGTATACAATCATCACATTCCGAGTACCCTGGTGGTCCAAGTGCACCCACCTCCTCACTTCTTTCTCATCTTCTCTCCTCTCCTGTCCCTTCCTCCCCCTGCATCTCTAGATCCTCTTCCCTTTGGCCAAAGACCTATCTCTGGAGCTTGGATTCCTTTCACTGGTTTTCAGTGTAATGCTGAAAGATTTACCTAGTTGTGTGTTTCAGTTGTTCAGTTCGTTTTATTTCTCAGCAGGACTCCACACTACAGATGGGCGCTTGCTGGAAGGGCATCTGGGTTATTCCCATTTTGCATTTCCATGAAGAAGTACCCTATAGAACATGCATGTTCTATAATTATATGTACATATGCATCATTTCTATATGTACATATGCATCGTTTTTCAGCGGTAAATGCCAGTGTGTGATTCTGTTTCATACAGTGGTGTCATATTTAGTTTTTAAAGTAACTGTCAAATAATTTTCAAGAGTAGTTTAAATGCCTGGTTGCAATGTGGGAGTGATCCAGAATCTCCATATCTTTGCCAGCATTTAATTTTGCCACTTTTAAAAGTTATTCTCAGAAATGTGCAGTTGTATCTTACTATGGTTTCAATTTGCATATTCCTAAGGACTAGTAGTGCTGAACCTTTTTTATGTGCTATCATCTATTTTGAAAGTCTCTCTAGTGAAATTTTACCTGAGCTTTGTTGTATTAACCATCTTTATGTTTTTTATATGAAACATTTTTTTCTTTGAGAAAGCTCATGAATTTAACTATTTGTTTCAAATGCTAGCTTTCCCTCAGAAATGTGATTTGAAAATTAATTATACACCGTGAAGTTTTCTTATTCTTTTAAACAAGGTGTCTTGTAGATCAAAATAGAATTTAATAAACTTAATTTTTTAAATTTTTCAATTCATGTATCATTCATTAGGGGTCAAAATTGAGAAATCTTTGGGTGAAGGGGGAAAATGTTGAGATTGTAACAAAAAAGTAAGGAAACAAATTTTATGTATATGGGGGAGTGGTAGGGTGGGTAGGGTTATGGGAAAAAATGAGAATTAAGTTATGTCTTATACTGGTACAAATCCCCATTATGGAGTGCAATCATGATGTGTATATTTAATGTACCAATAAAGATAATAATAATAATAAAAAAATTGAGAAATCTTTGCCTAATCTAAGATTCCAAATATTTTTACATTAATTTTAATATCTCATAATATTACACTTAAATCAATGACCGATGTTGATTTTTTTATGAAATGAAAGCGTTTGATAAAATTTTTATTGTTATTATCCAATCGCTCCAATACCACTTTTAAAAGGGGAACTTTTCTTTCATTAAATTATGTTTACTAGTTTATTGAAATCACTTGTGGTTATTTTAGTGGCTAAATTTTGAGAAATTATAGTTTGTTTCATATACCTATAAGTCTATTCCTACATCAATACTGGTGAGTCTTACAATGCAAGTTGTCTTGAAATGAGATGAACAATTGTTTGAACTTTATTTGAGTTTACGAAATTTTTTTTAACTTATCCAATTCCTTAGTATTTCAGATTTAGATATATCTTGTTTATATCTACAAAACCTTAAGAGAGTTTGAGAGGAACTACCTTGAATTCCTAACATCAAGTCCAGTCAAATTATCTTTACTATACTAAGAAATTCAATTCCACAGTAAGATATATCTTTCCAACTATTTTAATATTTTTTATTGTTTTCACTAGTGTGTTGTCATTTTTAGACTACAAGATCTGTAAATGCCTTGTTAATTTAACATCAAACTATGTTAGAGATGTGCAAGACATAAATAAAATTTTTTGATGTCTGTATATTCATTGCTTTTGGTGCGGTTACTTGTTTTTGTAAGTCTGCTTCACTGTTTAGTTATTATTAATAGGAGCCATATTATAGACATCTAGAGAAACTTTACCTAGCTCATCAGATCACCTGCAGAGACAGACGACTCATTCCCTCCTCAGACTTGCACACTTCCCTTTTCTCATCCTTTCTTATTGCACTGATTAGAATAGGCAGCGCTTGTTGAGTAAGACATGCTTGGTGAGTGCAAACATGCTCGCCTTATTGCTTACATTAGGAGGAAGGCATTTGTTAGTTCACCATTAAACAATATTACCTATAGATATTTTGTAAATGTTCTAGATGAATTTTAGAAGCATTCTATGTATCTGAATCCTTATATCATTAATAAGTACTGATTTTGTGATGTGTTTCTCATACATATTGATATTATCAATCCTTGCCTTTAGCCTTCAAATATGATTGGTTAACTGGTGCTGAATAATTCTTGAATATTTGGCATGATAGACTTCACAGTAGGGAAAGGAATTTACACACATACAAAAACACTTACATGAAAAACTATAGACTGAATTTTTACATTTTAAAAAAAAAAACCACTTATGGTGTAAGACACAACTTCAGTAATTTCCCCTCAAAATATTTCCTCCTGCTTCAAGCACACTGCTCTTGTTTCTTGTCAGCTTCCAAAGCAGGTAAGGAAATCATCTTTCACAAGTGTCTTCATGAAGTTTGACCAGAAATACCGTGAATTCTGAGGGCTGTACAACTATAAGGTAGGCTTGTAAAAACTTTCTCAAATGTCATCATTCACCTTAAACATTGAATCTGACATTGTGCTACTTCTTGCTCCTCCCTATAGTTAAAAGGGCTATGAAAGAAAACATTTCAAGTTAATTCAGCCATGACAGTGTGACTAAAAACACTCATGAGACAGCACTTTCTCTTCTGTTCAATAAAGTAGCAAAATATAACAATATACTGAGTTGAAAGCAACCAAATGATGAGGAATATTTTGAGAGTGATTACTGGCAATGGATCTTTTACTGTGATAGGTTTTGTTTGTTTGTTTGTTTGACAAGGTCTCACCTTGTAGTTAGGTCTGGCCCTGTGCTCAGCCTGGAACTCACAGAAATCCTCCTGCATCTGCATCCCAAGTGCTGGGATTACAGGCATGAGCCACCACACTGGGCACTGTGGTATGTGCTACTGATTGTGGTAGGTGTGAGTCTCCATGCCTGGCATTGTCAGATATGGTTACCAGGGATCAACCCAGGCCTTTGCATTTGAAAGGCAGGCGCTGGAACCACTGAGCTAAACCCCTGGCCCAGTATTGCTTCATATAAATAAGCAAAAAACATGGTTTTCTGGGATGTAATCTACCTCAGAAAAGTTGCTATAAACATTGTTGAAATGACAACAAAGGACTGAGTATTATGGATAAAAAAGCAGCAGAGTCATCAAGCATTAATCCAATTTTGAAAATATTTACATTACTCAGTTTTTTAACAGTGACAAGAAGTCCCCAGTGTAATCAACTGATAAGGAAGAAAAGTTTCCCTTGGCTCCTGGTTTCAGACATTTTAGTTTTTGCCTCCTGGTTTTGAAGGTTGTTTGCCCTGTAGCTCTAGAGTACATTCTGATGTGAGCGAGGAGTAGAAAAAGCTATAGAACTTATAGTACAAAAACAAAATACAAAAAGTAAAGAGCTGAGATTCCGTACAGCGTCCCCTTCCTGGCCATGGCTCAGAGACCTGACATTCTTCCCTTAAGTGTCCTACTCAATAATGCTGCTACTCCTACTAACAACACCACAGCATTTAACTAGTGAGCTTTTTGGAGACAATTCAGATCCTAGTAATAGCAGGCACAATGCTTGAAAACACCGAATTAGGAAAATAACCACGAAAGAAGAGTTAATAGTGTCACTCATACGGTCATTTCTTTGGTTGCATTTGTGTGTGTGTGTCCTTAAGTAAGATGTGTAGGGTTGGGTAGAAATTAAGAGAAAATGAAAATTTGTACCTTGATAACATACTTTACATAATAAGAGAGTAAAAATTCAATAATATATTGAAATTAACCTCTATCTGACCCATTCCTGTCAGTAACAGAATGTTTCATTATTTTGAACATTTAAAAGTATTTTTTTACATATTGATTTCATTTTCAGACTACTGGAATAAAGCAAATCTCACAATAAAGTGGGCCACAAGCATTTTTTGGTTTCCTACTGCTGGTCTTGATTACTAGTTAATCTTCGTTGCTGACTTCACTGGATTAATTCTTATAAAATGTCACTTACATTGTAAAGCTCTGACCTCATGGACAGGTTCCTCCACTGATGAACAGCTAGTGGGACACCGGCTTGTGATCTACTTGAAGGAAGTGGAGGATGCGGAAACTTCCTCACAGGTCTGCCTCCCGTCACCATGAGTCTTCTTCATGTGATCCAGTAGCTGACCTCACCAGACCATTAGCTTTGAGGTTTTCCCTTTGGATCAATCTGATGATAGAATGAAACCTCTGGAATTTTGAGCCAAAATAATCCTCTTCTTTTTAATATTGTAGGTTTTGCCCTGAAATTGGAGCTGAATAGCAAAGGAAAGCCCAGAATCTTCACAAACACATGGAAACTGAACAACATTCTGCTGACCAACCAATGGGTCATAGAAGAAATTAGAGAAGAAATTGAGCAGTTCTTACAACTAAACGATAACCCCAGTACAACATATAGAAATTTATGGGACACAGTGAAAGCAGTTCTACGAGGAAAATTCATAGCACTGAAGGCCTACATCCAGAAAACGGAGC
>PVIR01000157.1:0-44137 GCA_004026965.1 Petromus typicus
ACTCTGCCATAAAAAATGATAAATTTGAATCATTTCTACTTAAATGGACATACCTTGAGGATATCCTCATAAGTGAAATAAATAGGGCACAGATAGGTACATATCGCATCTTTTCTCTGGTATGAGAAAATGAAGATGTAAATGAGTCCTAGCATTGTATGTTATATATTGTGAAATAGAAAATGCTCAATGTAAAATAGGGTGAAGGGGGAAAAATGATGAGATTGTAACAAAAAAGTAAGGAAACAAATTTTATGTATATGGGGGGGGTGGTAGGGTGGGTAGGGCTATGGGAAAAATGAGAAGTTGTGTCTTATACTGGTATAAATTCCCATTAAGGAGTGTAATCATGATGTGTATATGTAATGTACCAATAAAGATTTAAAAATTAAAAAAAAAAGAGAAAGAAACTGTCATGCTAGGAAGGCTATCTGGCCTATTTTCTTGTAAGAGTAGAAGTCAAATGATTACACTTCAACATAGTAACAGGAAAAAATTATAAAACCCCTCAACATTTACATTTGAAAACTAAAGTAAGGTAGAGAATAAGGATCCTACAAACAAATTAATATCATAAAGATACACCTGCAAAGATGAGTTATAACAAATAGTTCAAAGTACGCCAAGATAGTTTAAGAAAACAATGAAAGGGTGTCATAAATTTGATGTAGATCTAAGGTAGCATTTATTTTATTGCACAAAATTATTGGAAAATATATTTGAAAAAGCTTAGTAAGATTTATAATTAAAAGAAAAGTTATTTCTTAATAATGACCTAGAAGAAAGGCAAAAGTGATGAAAACAAGGGGTACATATTAAGAAATGATGTGCAGAAAGGAATCATTTCTAAAAATTAAAAATAAAGCGTAAAAATACTTAAGAAATAGTGACAAAAGAAGTAAAAAAAAAAAAGCACACATGTATGTCCACAGGGAGGGGGAAGCACAGTGCAGATGGACAAATACTTTAACACTCGATTTTATGAGTTCTGAAATAAGCAAAATATGTAACTGGACATTACAATCAGAACAGACCACACAGAGATATATTCTAACAACATGATGAAATAAAGGAAAGCTAAACACTATCCACTGGGCATCCAGTCAAAAAGAGCAAATCATACATGACAAAATAAGATGGGGCTGTCACATTTATTTTTCTTTTATATTTTTAAACTTTGTTTCTTATTAATATATGCTTGGGATTCATATTGACTACATTCATCTGGGGGCTGGTTCAGCTACCTACTTCATCTTAATCAACTTTTTCCAACAACATTTTCTAACAGAATATAACATAGTAAAGTGGTTGAGAAACTCTGAGGAAAAATGTGACCCAATGATTTTTATATTTGTCATAAATCATAGAATATATAAAAAGCATAACAAAACATTATGAAAATACAAGAGCTTGAAGAACATTGTGCTCATAAACTCTACCTTAAGTATTTACTAATAATGGGCTTTTGATAAGCAAAATGACCAGAATGACAATCCCAATTATAACTAATGACAAGAATTCAATATTTACCTTAAAAAAGTGACAGCTGCAATAAAGAAAACATACTATGTCCTACAAATATACCACATAATGGCTATCTATTTTTATGACTATTAAAAAAGGTAAAGAATGAGCACAGTATATTAAAAACAGATGAAAATTAAAGATCAGTTTACAGACATTAACTAACAAGAGATAATGCTTTAGATGCTAATAAAATGAGAAGAGGAAAAAGTTTATTTGGTACTTTCAATAATGCTTGTGGTAGGAAATCAAAAGACAACATCCAGGGAGAAAGAGATTATAGGCATTATGTAAGGATGTTCATATTAAATAATTTAAAACAAAAATACAAATCTTTCTCTCTGGGAGGCTGAGATAGGAGTATTGTGAGTTCAAGCCCAACCTGCATAGCTTAGGGAGTGGCTTAAGGAGACAGGGGTAAAATAAAAAGAAAAAAATGTCTGAGGATGCAGATCAGGGGAACATCTTCAGTACTGCAAGAACAAACAAAATCTTTTTAAGTGCTATATAAAATTCCTGAGAGTAGATCAATTAAAAGTTTTTCAAAGCATTTACCTATAAGTGAGGTAAAAAATGGAGTCCACAAGGCAGAGATAGAAGCTAAACTCTGAACATTAATTATTTATATATTTGATATCAGAACAATCAAAATATTGAATATAATTTTAGTATTCTTAAAAAGCTAGCTCTAAAAATCTAAAACATTTTTAAAAAATGAGAATTAAGTTGTGTCTTATACTGGTACAAATCCCCATTATGGAGTGCAATCATGATGTGTATATTTAATGTACCAATAAAGATTTTAAAAAATGTTAAAAAAAATCTAAAACATATCAAAGCAAATGATCTTCACTATGTATTGAATTAGTAGCCTAATAGCCCATGGTAAAACTAGAATTAAAGATGCTAAAACAGAATTCTATTTTATATTCCATCTGAGATATAACAAATATAAAAAGAACAGCAAATAAAGAAAGCAATCCAGGTAAGGAGGATTTCAAATTTGAGCCCACTGTGGCAACTTAAGTATTTAGTAAGGTCCTATCTTAAAATAAAAAAAAAAAAAAGAAAATGGCTGCCTAGTTCCTTATGAAAATCCTAAACTCAATTTCCAAAAACCCTTCCAAAAAATCTCAGAGATATTAATCATATTTTTGTTATACAGTTGTTTTCTGTTCTGAGTTCACTGTGTATATATATCATGGGATAAAGCCAATGAACGATTACATGAATTTCTTTGAGAAATGAGATTTTCAGTGTGAGACAAAGGAACTATAAATGCAAGATCAAGGTTACTGAGTAAAAATCTTATAATACTAAAGTGAATAGAGCATACCAGTATGACATTATGCTATAATTTATTAAAACTAAAAGCACTGTTCACTGTAAAAGACAATGACCAACCCAATATCATAAGTAACATTTAACAATAAAAAAATAATAAACCCAATAAAGAATTGAGCACCTCACTATTATTGTCAATGTTACTTCACATGATGGAGCTTGGAATTTCTTATTATACAGAAAATCAGAAAGATACTAAGTCTGGGTCAAATGAAGATATAAACTACTAATATAAAAAGGTTCCTATGGCAAAAGTCAATAAATTTAATAGCTGTCATGGATCCATGCATCAGATATATTTAAAATATGGCAGATGATGATTAAAAATTCATGACTCATATTTAAAATATGCCTGGAACAAATTGGCTGTTTTTAAAACCAGCAAGTAAAAGGAAAAGATGAAGAAAGCAAACTACCTGGAACCAAATGGCAACTTAGTGTGCAAAAATAGCTGATAATAAATATTTCTTTATAGAAGTTCAGCTAACAAGTAAACTGAAAGAAATGTTTCCATATTTCAATATCATAATTAAATAATGGGTGTAGACAATAATAAATCATTAAAATTAGCCAGATAGTGTGTGCTTCCTGACGGAAGTACAACACATTACTGAAGTATTAATGAAAAAGAACCAAAGCTGGATCAGATCAAGTCTCCAGATCTTTCTGTCAATTTGTAGGAAGCAGAGAGGATGAGGAAATGTGAAAATTGCAAAAGAATGCAAGTAGCAAAATCCAAACTGTAGGAAATTATATGAGGTAAGTGGTCTGAGTGATCAGCAAAGAAACAGTAAAGAAGCTTGAAGCTATGGTTCACACCTGTCCCCTCAGCATTCTGAGAGATTGAGGTGTGAAGACGGCAAATTGAACTCCTTCTGGGCAACTTCATGTCTTTGCAAGACCCTGTCTCAAAACTGAAAGACAAAACTTTTTAAGAGCCAGGAACATAGCTCAGTGTTTATTCTGTGTTCAGTTCCTAGTATAAAATCACAATGCAACACAACACAACAACAACAACAACAATAAAATTCATAAAGAACAAAATTAGAAATGGTAAAGAAAGAAACAAAAAAATTTCCCAACAACAGCTAGGTGCATTTGTAAGGTATATGTTTTATTTCAATATTGATTTGGATCAAGTACTTTTAAGAAATTCTGAAATACTTGAAGATGTTGAACATTTGTTGGATACTTTGTGCTCTTAAAAAATTATTGTTATGATAATAGATGTGTGATTCTGTGTTTTAAATTATCTATATTTCATACAAGTGCATGTTGAAATATATAAAAAGTGAAATCAACATAATGTGGATAGAGTAAAAGTGAGCAGGTAGAATGAATGTATAGCAGGACTGGACATGAGTTTGAAATCATTAACTGTGTGATGGGTACATAGGGAACATATGTATGTATGTATTCATAAGATATTAGCATATAAATATTACCATACTAGTTTGAAGAATAGATATTTCTGTATTTCAGGAAGTATTTGCTTTATTCTTCAAGTATCATGGTAAAGAGTAAACAAGGCCATCTTTTTAAAAGTTTAAAAATAACAGATTTTATGTTATTGTTAGGTGTTTTGCTTTATTTGGTATTTTTTTTTCCTGGTCATTCAAGACAAAATACCTTCTTTTTTTTTTTTTCCAAATACTTTCTTTAAGACACAAAATATAGCTATCAAGAAAGCCCCTGGTTTATAATTTTAACAAATACTTTTTAGTCAAAGAGGCAAATTCCATAAGTATTGTATATTTTCTCTTCAGAAGCATAGTGTCTTTTAGCATGCATTAATATGAAAATGGATTTTATGTGTAATTTGCTCTTACCCTTCACTGTATTACCTAACAGATTTTTATTTTTAAAAACCATAAGAACATTAGACAACACCCTTTAAAACAATTCAAATTTCAACTACTCTGATTTAGAATTAAAATATATCAGATATACAGTAACAATTTTAAAGCAAGAGAAATCATCATAAAGTCATAAAGTCCTTTATTTTATGCATTGCTGGAAGGATTTATCCCACAATTACTAAAATTGAATAAACACTCATTTGTGAGTTTATTACACTGTTTTAAGGAGTCATTAACTTAGCTGTGCACAGCAATGCCTTACGACATGATAGGGTGGTGAGCATAGTGCCTGCTGGAAATAAAAGTATCATTGTGTGTTCAGGAGCTATTTATTACTAATGTAAACAAGAGTAAGAGGAATTCATATGCAATGGGGAAGGCAGGAATGATGGACAAGGATCTGGTTTAATTATACTATTTTCATAGAAGGAAGCAGACTCGGGCTCTCCAAGACAGCTCCTGAAAAGGGGCAAAAGTTTTTCAGCTATATCACATATGACCAAGAAGGGCCAGGAGGGCCATACTTATAATGAGCATACTTATAATGCTTGACTGGTCATAGGGAAATGTCCAGTCTCTCCTCTAATCTTTGTGACATTGCAGCTCAGTGAATCCAGTAATGCTTGTCAAATATCTCTTGTGATAGAAGATCTCAGAGAAATTAAGAGCACTGAATACCAACTCTATCATTATTATATGAAGCTATGGGTGTCCATATGGTAATAGGAATTAAGCAAACACTATAACGTGGCAACCAGATTCCTCCTCAGGAACAAGGGATTTGTTCTCCTTGTTGCTGGGGTTGCCAGCCCTCTCAGGGACTTACACTGGTTAAAGAGTGCCACATCATCCAAGGCGATGCCCTCTTCCAAGGACAGTCCTCACCCATGACTGACCAACAAAGGAACATAAGGACCAAAGGTGACAGTGCAGCGACTGTGGAAGATCTCCACTCAGGGCTCTCTGTGGTCTGAGATCACAAATGAGACCTGGTAACAGCATGTCTTCCCTCTGCCCTATCCTTGCCTTCTTTCCATTTTCCCTTCATTGAGTATGATCCAAACAAAATTCCCCTACAGACTTCCTGTACATCTTAGGAATCTGTGACAGTAGGGATCAAAACCTGGATGAGAAGAAGGACAACATACATGTATAAGAGACAATAAATTCTGTAAGACTAAGAGGACACCAGACTGACCCTTGTCCACACAGTCATTTAAACAGCATTACAACTTTGAGTGGGAAAGACTTAATTGACTGGGTACATTTTGTTTAGGGTGGAAAACAGGCATATCAGCACGATGAGTAAAGGATCCCTCAATGAAAACAGCTTCCTAGTGACTACAACAGAAATTTCAAGGCATACAGAACTTCTAATCACAAGATATATCGCTCAGCTTAATTCATTACAATATATTAAAATCAGCATATTATGATATGGTTTAGGTTGAGAAGCTTTCAAAGAGGTTTAGCGACTCAGTATAGAGTCTGAATCTGCATAATACATTGGCTAGTCTGATGCACTGGCAGAAAATTTGGGAGAATTTTTCCCATTTTATAAGTCCTTACTTAAATTACTATGGTTACAGAAAAGTGTGGCTGATAGACCCCAATATACACTAAAGAGTCACTACGAACCAGGATCTCTGCACAATACTTTATATAATTTTGTGTGTTATTTCTGTTGGACTCGAAGCTCTGTAAGAACCAATAATGTCTACATTTACATCCTCTAAGCCTAGAAGACTGCCTAGAACCAGCTGCTCAAAAATCTACAGCAAATGAACAAAGTGTAAGAGGAATCTTCTAAGGCCTAGAGGTGAAGGTGATTCTCATCACTATTTTATATATGATATTTAAGTCAGGGTCACACCACCAAGGAGTGACAACAACCCAAGCTGACACTGTCATGCTCCAAAACCTTGAGCACTCATCCGCTCAGCCCCACTGGCTGGTTTGTTCGCTGAGTTCTGCGGTTCAGAGTGGGCAAAGACACCAGGGATGATTGTGTTCCTTGAGTTGCCTTCTTCTTTCTCACTCACTTGCTACATTACTGAAAGTTCATTTCTAGTCCCAGAAATCTTTAGTTATACAGATCTTTTGACTTTTAACACCCACAGCCCTTAACACCCATTACAGAAAAGTTATCCCTAGTTCTTAGGTAAAATTCATTCTTGTTACATGTTTGTGATCTCCTACACGATCCAACTACGTTATAAACTTGTCTCTGTCACTTCTTCACAGGTGGGAGACAATACCCTACACAGCACTCGCATTGAGGCAGACTGGTAATAGCATGAAATGTTCTTCACTGCCCTCCCTACACCTTCAACTCAAAGAGAGAGAGGTTATTTGGCTCCTGGTTTCAGTCCATGATTTGGCTGGCTCTAAGGCAGAAACAGCATAGCAGAGGAAACAGTGCTCCCCCATAGGGACAGGGCATCAAAGCGTGATGGGAGGGGCCGGGGACAAGAATACACCCTTTCAGTTCATTCCCACATCCAACCCGGACTCGTCTCTCACAAGTCTGCTGTTGTACCATCATGTTCAAATCGCCTTTCAAATACATGAAGCTTTCAGGGACATCCTAAATCTAAGCCATAACATTCTACCATGGCCCCCAAAAGACTCTTGTACATTTCTATACGCGAAATGACTTTAGTCCATCTTACAGAGTTGACAAAGTTTTAACAGCTC
The DNA here is from genome assembly GCA_004026965.1 of Petromus typicus. Taxonomy (NCBI): domain Eukaryota; kingdom Metazoa; phylum Chordata; class Mammalia; order Rodentia; family Petromuridae; genus Petromus; species Petromus typicus. Next base: position 7,425 of record PVIR01000157.1, read on the forward strand.
TGGCATTCCTGAAAAGAACAAGTCCAAAGTCTCCTCTAAGACTCAAGGCAAACTCTTACCCATTAGGCCCTATAGAAAATAAAAGAAAACCAAATACTTCCAAAATACAAGGGCACAGGGTAAACAATCCCATTCCAAAGGGAGAGAAAATGGAATGTAATGAGACCTTAGTAAGACCAAATCCCAGTCAGACAAACACAAAATCCTATAGCTCCACGTCCAGCACCCTGAGTAATGTGTGGTAGGATGTGAGCTTCACGCAGTCTGGGCAGCCCCACCTCTCCAGTCTTGCCACTCATACCCTCCTGGCTTCTCTTTGCATGGGTCCACTCACTGCCTATGGTGTTCCTCGGCAGATGTTCGATGTTCTTCTCCAATTTCTTATACTTCTGGCTTCATTCTCACAGCTGGGAGCCTCGTCCTTCAGGAGCACTCTGTCTGGGCTCCTAGGCTTTTTCCTGAAATCTGAGTGGAAGCCTTCCGGACCCACAACTTTTGCATTCTGCATGCCTTTAAAATCAATACCATGTAGATAATGAAGGCCTGCTGCCAGCTCAAGTATGACTCATACCCTTGGGTCATAACTGTAGAGACTTAAGGAAGTCTGCATGGCTGAACACTGTGAGAAAAATTCTAAGGGACCAGTTCTCTAAGAAACTCTTCCTGAGTAGGCCCTTCTTGAGCAGGATTACCAGTGACTATCTTCTCAAACAAAAATATCAGTTTTGCACCCTTGAGTCTGCAAAGGATGGGATCTTACTTACTCCTGAGATGGAGTAATCATTTCTATTGTCCTGATGCAAAGTACTGGGCTTCTGTTCAACAGTAACTTTTTCAACAACTATGTTTCCTTTTGCCTCAACTTTACACACTTTTCTTTTTGAGAGAAAGTCCAAACTTTTAACATTATTGAGCTTTACTACTTGCTCTGGGTAATGGAAGCCATATCCTAAGCATTGGGCTACTTTGAAGTTTCCTCCACCAGGTCAATCAGTTTACCACACTTAATTTCAGTTTTCCCCAAAGTCTCAGAACATGGAGAGAAGGAAGACAAATTTTCTGCCAGAGCATAAAACAGTCAAACTACCAATAGGGTTCTTGTACCCAACTGGAACCTCCCAAACCTGTCTGCATTTTTATCAGCATTCTCCACTTCTGAGCTCTGACAAGTATTACCCATCAAGCTTAGCTTCCAGCATTCAAGGGCTTCTCAAGGTGCCATCTCCAAACTTGTTTAACTTTTCCTGTGAACCATTTCCAAAATCTTCTAAACACATGAGCAAGTACAGTCATAGCAGCAACTCTACTTTAGTACCAAGACTTGTCTTATTCATTTTCTTATCAATAGAACAAATGCCAAACCTTAAAGGAGAGATTTATTTGGGCTCACAGTTTCAGGGCCTGGTAGGCTGGCTGGATCAGGATGGCACATGGAGGAAAAGATAATCAACTTGTGGCATATGGAAACCAGAGACTGATAGGAGAGGAGGACAATATATCCTTTCCAAGTCATACTCTCAGTGGACTACATCCAAGTAAGTCTACTTCCTAATAACTAGTCAGCTGTACGACCTCCATGGTCCAATCACCTTCCAAGTACATGACTCGTTAGGGGGACACTTTAAATCTAAACAATCACAAACTTCTTAGAGGCAAGGTACCATGTCATTCTTCCTGTTTATAGAACAATATGTAGATTAGAGGTAAACACACAGGCCAGATGTAACTACATAGACCATTTAGAATGATAAGTGAATGATATAAATTTAGTCACCCATCAGCATCAATGAAGGATTGGTTCCAGGACTCCAGGGGACATGAAGTTTAAGGGTGCTTGGGTCTTCTATGCAAAATACTATAGTATTTGCCTTTAGCTTATACATACCCTCCTGTAGTTTTAATTCATTTATACAGTACTTATAATTCATAAATCAATATCATACTGTGTTATTTAAGCAATAATGACAAAATAAAAACATGTTTAGAAGAAACACAATTCTCAACCAATAGTTGGCTGAATAGGTGAACAGCAATTCCAGGGATATTCAGATCCTCTCATTAATGAAACTTATTTCAATGTCACATCTTAAAACTATAGAACTTCTCCAAAGAGCTCAAGAACTAAAATGAAATAACACAATTTAGAACAGATTATAGAACTAACCAAATTTTTCTTTGATTCATGAATAAAATGGCCAGTATATACATGAAAAAAATCTTTAGCACCTAATCATCAAGGAAATCCAAATCAAAACTACAAACAGATATCACTTTACTCCACTAAGAATGGCTATGGTCAAAGTGACAGACAGCAACTGCTGATGAGGATGTAGAGAAAAATGAATATTGCACGCTAGTGGTGACAATGTAAATTAGTTCAGCCATTGTGGGAAAGAGTATGAAGATTATTCAAACAATAAAAACTAGAACTACTACATGGTCAGCACTCTCACCATTAGGTATATAACCAAGTGAAAAGAGACCATGTCAGAGAGACACTGCGTTTCCAGGTTTATTGCAACACAGTTCATCACAGCTAGGAATGGAAAACACTCAAGTACTCATCAACTAATGAACAGATACAAAAACTGTTGAACACATACACATAAATATATAAGGGACTATTATTCAGCCATAAACAGCATGAACTTCTAATATTTGTGACAAATGTATATAATTGGACATTTCATATTTCAAGTGAAATATGCTAGGCAAGAAAGACAAGCACCACGTGCTCTCATGCATATTTGGAGTCTAAGGAAAATGATCTCATGGAATTTCAAATGAAATGGTCACAGCCTGAAGAAAACAGAATGAAGAGAAAATGGATGAGGAGATGCCGATCGTGGACATAGATAGGAACTGAGTTCCTGGGTGCTACTGTACAGTCGGGGAACTCTTAACAACAATATACCATACATTCGAGAAAACTAGAAGTTTGAATGCTTTTTTTTCTACAAAATGTTAAACATCTTAGGAAAACATATATGTAACCTAATTTAAACACAATATAATGTATTTGCACATTCAAATCTCACATAGTGACCCATTAATATCAACAACTTAAACATTGTATCCATTAATGTACATTTAATTTTAAAGATAAAGTTCTTGGTAAGAATAAGGTAAGAAATGAAGACCAAAAATCAGCACAAAATAAAAAACAATGTTGAGCTACTAAAAGTTTAGTATTATTTTTGTTTTGTTTTGAGTGGGAATATGATATGTTTTAGATAAATTTGTCAGTCATATTCCATATGGATTTAAAGAAGAAAAGACTGAGCAGTAAGAAGTGTGACTGAATTTTACTCAGTTTATGGTCACATACACCTTCTTTGATACTTAGTATTAATTCTGCACATCTTTAAAAATTTCCTCTTTGCACTCCCCCTCTATGCCTAAGAAAATGGAAATGCTAAATACCTGTTCAATAATGAAGGACTCACTGGACACAGCAATTTGTTTTGAATGAACTGACTTGATGCCAGAGCATCCTGGATTCAAAGTCACACTAAAATGTGAGCCAAACACTTTTAACCCTGAACCATTCTTCCCTCACCCCCATACTACTGTGTAACAAAAATCACTTAATCAATTAAGATGTGATAGGTAAGAAAGAAGAATGGAAGGAAAAAATAAAAGTGCTAGCAAAATTTATAAATTCATCTATGAATGCACAAAGTGTGATTAAACAATATACTAATGATTGAATTTTTAAAATTTATTATGATTAAGGATGCATTGCAACTAATTTCCTCAAAATATTCCCTTAGCTTTGATGCACCCGCCCCATTACTCTTGCCACTTTCTGAAGCAGTTCAGGAAGTTGTCTTTCATGAGTGTCTTTAACTGTCCTACTCTGGCTGCATCCAAAACTTAAATATATTTAAAATGTTTAACTTTGATGATTATCAAAGGTCAGAGGTCACATGATACCAGATCTGGTGAATAAGGTGGATGAGGGCAGATCATAATTTTCTAATGAGCCTGACATTCTGTGGGATGGTACTCACTGGCACCATTTGCTGTATTTCTAATCGCACTCAAGCAAGACAGTCACAAATGAGAGCTTCCACAACTACTTGAGAAAGCAACAAGAAGGACAGGAGGAGTAGGTCAGGAATAAGGGGGAGTAAATATTTTGAGGGAGATTTGTGGCAGTTGTCTTTTACTTTAATAATTTTTACAAATTTAAAAATTCGTGTGAAATCATACCTGACTCATAGGGAAAAGCATATGGGAAATTATCACCATCATTTCATAGGTACTGAGAGGTATTGGCTATAACAGTAAGAAACAGCCTCCCTCTGAGAGGAGCATAGAGGAGCCACTCACTGGCCTGGTGGGCTTGTTTTATAAAAAGGAAGCTGCAGGAAAGCCCGAAGGAGCAGTTGAATGCAGTGTTATCTTGCAGAGAGGCTCCAAAGTTCCAGTAGAGATGTGTTCAATGAGAACAAGAGACTGCTAGGTGAGGTCAGGGACTGTCCAGAGCGGTTTGCATAAACATCCTGGTGATAATAGGCATCCTGAGTGTCTGGACGGCTTTCTAAATCTATCTCTGACTCCATATGGTGGCACAAATTGCCCTTGTTTTAATAATTACACAGAAGTTAAAAAAAAAGAAATAAAATAGAAAATAAAAATAAACTTCAGCCTCCATCACCTTTTTTGTTTACTGCTGTGTAAATGCTCAGCAAACCAGGAAAAATGTCACATTCAAAGAACACTAGAGGAGGAATAGGTGAAATCTTCATTCCCTCTGATGTATGCTTTACTTAATTCAGAGAGCACTTGTCTTTTATTTTGGAAGAGACCAAGGATTCCCATTTCAATAACAACACCATGATTATGACCAGCAACATTACTGTAAGAATACATAGAGAAGCTTTGGAGACATTGAATTGATCAAAAATAAGAAAAAGCCCTGCTTTTCAGCTCTCCCTCTAAGTATTAGGTACAGCCACAGTTAAAATGATCTGTTTTGCTACAAGAATAGTACAAAGCTGTCCTGTTGCCAGAGCGATTATCTAGTTAATTGCTATAGAATGAGTCTAACCCAATTTCCAGATACATAACTCACATTTTGCCAAATGTGATTTGACTTATGCCAGCAGCTTGCAACAGTTTGAACCACAAAAGTTAACAGTGGAGGTAAAGGACACCCGCCAGAGCCTCTGGCAGATCTCCAACTACACAGCACCAAGGCCCGGAAAGGGAAAGAGGAGAAGCAAGGAGTCTCAGTACTGGGACCAAGAAGTCCAGGAGAGCAAAGTGCAAGACACAGAGACAGAGGGGAGAGGATAAAAAGGAAGAAAAAATATACAAATGAACAATGGCATTCCCACTGGCATTTCCAGAATGTAACTCTGGTTTTTTGCATCATCAATATTACAGCTCATTTTTTTGAGAATGAAATGAAATGAATTATTGAATGACTTAGGCCAAATGCCACATACAAAATAATAATGTCAATAGTTCCTTTCCTTTCCCCAAAGGGATGTTTGTGTGCTCTCCTTCAGTCCACAATGCAGTAATAAGGACAGTGATGATGACATGACTTCTTTAATTACTGAGAGAGCCCTGAGTATCCTGTTTGCAGAAAAAGCCACGTCTTGGTAGATACATAAAATATTCTATCTGCTATCATGAGTCATGTCAGCACTTCGTGAATAATAATTAGTTTTTAGTCCTGCACCAAATAAAGTTGCAAATCAAGGTTAGAGATGCCAAGTCCCTGAATGTATAAGTCCCTGAATTACACTTACTGTAACTCCCACTAGACTTATTTTTTCATTATAGCTATTAGCCGGCTATCAGTTGCAATAGAACATAAAAAATAAATGATTAAAAACATTCCCAAGTCTCAATCAAAATCTTTAATAAATTCCCCAAATCTCATTGTAATCAAAAGGTTTCAATTGTTTTCACTGAGGACCCAGTGGGCTTCCTTTAGTTGCGATATCAGTTATTTCCCCGGACTGGGATGCAGACATCCATGAGCATTACAATGGTCCACAAGTGAGAGGTGGGAGGAAAGAGGGAAAATCAGAAAGCCTCTCACCTCATCAACTAGCTCACCGATATCTAACTAACGGAGAAGGAAAATATGACAAATACTGAAAATCACACCCAGGTGGTAAGTGGGAGGTACAAGGCCTCAGACTCATCTGCCTGGTATTCTTTGGTGTAGCATTTACAAACTCAGTCCTCTAATTGACAAAGGAATGAACTATGTGGATGAACCCCGAAGTCTTGATGGCTGAATCAGCATTAGCACCAAGCCTGTGACTTTCGGGCAGTGTTCTTCCCCTTCATCACAGCACGGTTGGCCCAGACGTGTGATGTCATTGCTCCTGATCATTCTGCTTACTCCTTATTCCGATGCTTTAAGAACATTAACATCTGCTACAGCGCTGGGAATGTGCATCACAGTGGAGACCTGTGAGGCCCTGGCTTTCCTTTCCCTTACCTTCATACCAGCAGCGTCAGCACATAGAAGAAAAGCTCTGTGATTCCGAGGGCAGGTCTGAGTCACGGTGAAGCTCCGTCCCAGGACTGGGTGAAGAAGCCGTGATTTTTTTCCATAAAGTGGATTATTATTGGTCCACAAAGAATGATACATTTGTATCATTTATATGCAAATGCACATACCTCAAGGACATACTCATAAATGAAATAAATAGGTCACACATGGGCAAATACTGTATCTTTTCTCTGGTATGAAAGACTGAAGATATAAGTGAGTTCTAAAATGCAGGATAGATATCGAGAAACAGAAAACATTCAAAGGGGGTCAGGGGGCAGTGATAAGTAAAGAAAGGAAAGAAAACATTTGATGTTTTTAATTTTAAAAAAAGAAAATAAAGCTTATGTATGTAGGGAGCGGCAGATTGTAGAGTGAGCAAGGGAATGAGAAGAGATGATAATTCAATCATGTCATTTACTGGTACAAATTCTCATTGTCAGTTGTGATCATGATGTGTATATACAATGTACCCAAAAATCGATTTTAGAAAGAAACAAGAAAAAACTAAAATGAGACACTACAAAGTTTCATATAGGATACTATAACAGAATACCATACATTGCATAACTTAAACAATAAGATGGTGTGTGCCCATCACACACCAGGAGTGAATTTCTCCCAAGAAAAGATCAGCTTTGGCAATGTTTAGCCCAAGACATTAATTCAGAAGAACGTGTTCACTTTCCATGCAGAGAGACAGAGACAATTAAGAAAAGGGATTTTCATTAGAGATGTCAAGAATCTGTTTCTGATTGTCAGCTTCTGTACCTTTTCATTTCTTTGGCTGGGTGTTTTTGTTTAATGCTGTGTGTAGGCAAATTACAAATAAACAAAACCAAGAAGAAAACAAGTGAGCTGCTGCCAGATGCCATTGCTTAGCAGAAATCGAGAGTCGCATCTCCAGGCAGCTGCGCTCGAGTCAATTTAATTCACTTTCTTCCAGCAACAAGAGTGAGAATGATTTGCCTCCATGTAGGGAGATCAGAGAGGAGAAGCTTCGCTGGTTTGGAGACAGAGAAGGACTGGCTGAGGTGGCCGTGGCCCATCACACACCAGAAACAGGCGGAGAGATGAAATTACAATGGAAAGAGGCTTTCGTGAGCTGAGAGCGCCGCTGGCTGTGAGAATACATGTGGAAACTGGACCTCCACGGAGCTGGATGTAGACCTGTCTGGAATCCCTGAACACAGAGAGATAAGCTTCCTCCAGAAAGACTCAGAAAAGATGTCTCTCAAGAGCAGAGAAGCAGACTCCAAGATAATGGCACAGGTCAGCATCCTCTGCTGACCGGACAGACATCTACCTTGGAAAAGCAGCTCAGGGTGGGTAGCTGGGAGGAGCGTCCATGCGCAGTCACTACTCAATTGCCATGCACTCTTTATTATTACTAATTGACTATTACTTGCTTTTTACCCCTTATTTAATAAAATCCTTCCATGGTCAGGCTGCAAGCCACGGTTCTTAATTGCCTTACATAATTCCCTCCCCATTACGATCCCTTCCTAGTAAGAGCTATTATTTCCCCTGTTACAGAAGGGGAAAATGAGGCTTGGGGAAGAAATGTACCATCCAGGGCAAGTAATCATTGCTAAAGGGTAAAGAATGGAATTCCCAAAGAAAACACTTCAGCTGTTTATAAGAATACAATACACACACTGAATCAGAAGTGAGGAACATTGTGTAGGAGACATAAACATGAGGTTTACAAAGCAGTTTGGCAGAATCCATTTAAATATTTTCAGCAAAGTTTATGTGTTGTATCAATTTCTGTACCTGGGAAGGGAACAGAATGTTTGCATTATTTTCTTTCTATTGCTTAAAAAAAAAAAAAAAAAAAAAAAACCCAAAACACTACCACCATCAACTATACAGCTCAACCTAAAGTAGGTTTTCTTCTGCCTAATCGAAGCTGGAAATATTCAGAAAAATCACATTCCTCTGCTTCCTCTTCCTGCCATCTGCCACGGTAGGATCATCCCTGGAAACTCCCAAGGGAAACAGTGTACTCCTCCCGAGGCCACTATCTGCCAAAGTCACTCATCTATCGACTCCTGATGTTGCTGGTTTTAGCAAGATAAGACTCCTAATCCATCCGCTGAAAGTTACTCTGCCAGAGATGAAATAGCGTTAACGCCAGCAAAGATTACTGTGATGTTAGACTGGAGAAGATCGTGTTGTCGGCATTCCAACAGCCCCGGGAAGCCTCGCCATCTCATGTTAATACCTCACAGAGCCACACGTCTACTCTATTTCTCATTCCACGCAGAGTCTGCGGGCAGAGCGATCATATTCATGTGGTTAACTGGCCAAAGGGTTTGCTGCCCACAATGAGCCATCGTGATTTCCATTCAACTGGCTTCTTCTCAGGAATTTATAGTCGCGCCTAAGGAACCATCAGTTGTAAGAGGCACCATCAGCTTTTTTTTTTTTTAACTAATAGTTTTTCAGAGAAAGAAGTACTACGATAAGTATATAAATCAATCTAAGATGCATACCAGTCCCACAAATTTTTAACTGTATGAAAATACTGCATCATAGAATAAAGGTGTATTGTATATTAGGATTATATCTATGCTTAGCTACATATATATGTGTATATACATGCACACAACGTCACAGATATGCATAAACCTATACACTGAATACAAATGGTAGAAATAAGCAACAGGAAAAGGAATGGATCATGGGAAAGTTTTGTTTCTATACCTTGTTTAATTGCAAACATTCCACTTATTCATCATTCCTATGATGTGACATACAGACCCTGACACTGAGGCTTGCAGTGTGACCTGTGTCATATGTTAGTAGAAGAAAGTGGAGCTTAGTTCAGCTTACAGAACTAGTTACTACTGCTAATTATTGAGAGGACTTAACTTGTTTCCTTTTACACAAAGATGACCACACCAGAAATTGATTTCCCCCTGGTATACTTCAGAGTGAGACCTCTGGACAACCCTGCCAGGGAAAATCGAGAAGACTTCAGATGGGCAGGGCGTGTCTTCCAGAGGACCCAACAAACTATGTGCATGCTTATATTGGCTAAGGCAGGAAGCAACACCTGCTTCCCTGTGCCTTGCAGCCCAGGGACCTGAGCTTACCACAGCAGGGTAACATGTGCTGCGGCCATTTCACATTTCATCCCAGATGTGCTATCCTCAGACCTCTCTCGAGTACACCCCTGAACCATCTCAAAGCCTGAGCACACCAGTATCATTCATGCACCATGCAAACAAAAAGAGCTACTCCAAAAAGAGCTTCACACTCTGTCTATGCAGAAAAGCCAGAGACACAATCCCGATGATTCCTGAAAAGCAGAAACCGAGTCAAAGGCATTTCTGTGGAAAAGGTTACGTTGTATGGGAGAGAGCAGGCATAAGTTCGTGGCACAAGCTTGAAGATCACACAGTACTGAAGAAGGAGAATACTGGAGACAAGAAATATGGCTCTCCCTGGCATAGCAGGAGGAAAAGCACACAGAGCCAGTCGAGAAAAGGGCACAAGAAGAACCAGTGGGACAGCAACCAGGGTTGTTGAGTGTTATAGTTTAAATCCAATGTCACCCCTAAACCTCATGCACTCACTGATGGGGCTGTGGAAAGGTGACTGTATCATGGGGCTATGACACACACAGGTGGGTCAGTCCATGGTGAGTTTATAGCTGAATGTGATGTGAGGAGGTGAATCCTGGTCAGAGGAGGTGGGTCACTGGGAGCCTGGCCTGGGAGAGTCTATTACCTCCTCCTCCTTGATGCCTCTCTTCCTGCCTCCATGGCCCTCTGCAGTGCCATCCTGTCTTGAAGCCTGTCAACTATGGACTGGAACTTCTACAAACTGTGAATCAAAACAAACCTTCCTCCTTAAAGTCATGGGTGTTGAGTGTTGTGTCTCAGCATCAAGAAAATAACTAAGACTTGGAGGCATTTTTTTTTTAGTACTTGGAATTGAATCCAGAACTTTCTACATGCTAGGCAAACATGCTGCCATGGAGGTACATACCTAGACCCTTTCTAAATTTTTATTCTGAGACTCATCTCAATAAATTGTTCAGGCTGGCCTTAATCTTGACAATCAAGATATGCATTCTTAAAGCTCAGGACATGTGTCCTGCACAGTCGATTGGGGACAAAAGCTTCACAGGGCCCTTACTATGTTACCCTCTGGGGACTAGGCCATGGAAAGTGACAAATGAAAACAATGCTACTTTTGCTAAAAAGGTCTATTTTATAACCTCATCTTTTGTGTCTGACCCAGAAGTCTCGTGTTCCCTTTGGAACAGTGGCAGGTTGATTTGTTAGCTTGCAAGATCTCTGACCTTTCAGAGTTTCTACCACAGGGAACCCAAAATCCAGTCAATTTCCCAAACATTTCCCCATGGTTTGCTATGTAGGATGTAATTACTACTACCACACCTAATCTTTTGGAAGGAAGGAAGTTCCCATAAATTTGATAAATATATGAACTCTAAGAGTTACCACAATGTGTCATTTTGTCTAATTGTCACTTGGGTTGTTGTTCAGTTTGTGAAATATTTAGCAAATTTCAGAGATAATGGGAAATAGAAAACTCAGTTTGGATGTGAGGTTTAGGACTGATAGACTCTCTTGGCTGAGAAGACTTCCTCCTTGAAAATGGTACTTCTCATTGGTGAAGAACATAGAACAGGAGACAGATTGCAATTTTTCCTCATGTTTTATTATACTTCTTGGAAGCAACACATGAAGTTCATTTTAAAGACAGAATAATGCAAAATTGTAGTGTATGCAGGACTTCCACTCATGAGTGATAATTTACATTTGTTAGATGTATCATATTGATTTGTATTTTTCCTTCCTCTGCCTGCTCACAATAGTGTACAAACTCTACCAGCACAAGATCGAACACGCTGGCCTCACATCCTTCTTCACTCACATCTGCCCCCTCACTGTGCTTCTTCTCTTAGTGAGTCTGGCACCAAAACTGCAAATACATTGAGGATCCTCCAAGCACACTGCAGTGTAAAAGAAAACACACAGAACAGCTAATTTCCACCATTCTGTCAAATACCTCCAGGAGATCAGACCCTCAAAAGCAATATGAAAAATGAGACAAATCATTCCAAGCTATGAGCAACATTTAAAAACTGTAAGTGGAGTATTCATAAGGTTGGATTAATTTATTCAGCAAACATTTTATTAATGACCATTTAGCACTTTTAAACAACCTTGCATTAATCATGCAGTATACCAGTTCCTGTAAAGAAAAACATTGTTTTATTCTAGTGCTTCTTTGTTTAGATAGCAGCGATTTAGTTTCTCATTTGTGCTTAGCCATGTGATAGGTTGTGAGGAATTTTTTTTTAATACATGTTCATTCTCTCATTACAGACAAATTGAGGAATCAACATGGAGAAGTCCAAGCTGACAAAAAAGTGCAACTCAATGTGCCTCGAGTGAATAAGATAACGCATATAAAGCTTTTTGCGCACAGAGGAATTATATAAATAAAGCAACTATTATTTTTTCAAAAAAATAATTTTTAAAAGTAATTTTAAGTAATTTTTTAATTTTTAAAAAGTAAAAATTTCAAAGCCCTATTTTTGTTAAGAGTTCCTAATCTATGTTGAAAAAAATCTCCATTTTAAGAATTAAAAGTTCAAAAAGTTCTCATTAACTCATCAAATTTTTAAAGTAGGGTACATTTAATAGTTGAAAGTCATCTGAGCTAAGAAGGTAAGGGTTTCATAAATTAAATATAGTGATAATTTTGGGAAATATTGATGCCCTGTGCAATCATATAAAATTAAGTATGTATCCTTTCAAATGGGGATAAAATGAAATATATACACAGATTTGAGATGAGGGGATGAGGATGATGACTTTCTCTCCCTTGTGTGAGCTTCAAAGGTGAGTTGGATGGTTTGGTCCTGATTGTGCTCTGCTGAGATCTGCCAGCACTGGCCCTCCAACACTCAACAAGCCTTCCTCGCATCGCTCCGACCCATCCCTGCATAAGTAAAATCTCCCTAGAACTAAAGCCACAAAATACATTTGTGTGCTTCTAATTGCTTTAACTACTCCAATCAAACATCCTAACAAAAAATAATATCATTTTTGTGCATAAGTATTTTTTAAACCTTCAGCCATCACAATTAAAGGTGAATGCGTGCACAGGCCATTAGGACTCCTTAATTGCTTTTCTGTAACGAGCTGCAAAACATAATTGCTTGCTTGACACTGATATGAATCACATTTGATAGACTCATAAGTGGGCTGAAGGCAAAGCAGTACCCACCCTGACACCACACAAGCCAGATGGCAAATGAGGGAGACAGAGTAAACATCTACAATCTTTTTATGTTCACTTAATGTTAAAATAAAATCAGAATCATAAAGCAAGCCAACCTTCCTTTCCTTCTCACACATATTCTGCCAATATCCTGTCATCTGTCCAGAGTAAGAGAAAATCATTTCGACCCCAGTTAAACTGAACTCTTCATTCCATCGCCTTCATTTTCCTGTTCATACTACTTCTGTTTTGTGTATGTTCAACTCTGCCAATGCTTGCTCCTTGGTATACAGTGCAGGCCTTAAAATGCCACCATAGGCACTTACTAATCACAGGAAGGTAAGAACGTATACCCATCATCCCATCTTCTATCCTTCACCCCATTTTCAAATCCAAGTTCAGTATCCTACCTACAATATTTGTTCTCCTGCCCATACATTCTCACCTTGGTTTTCAACCAACAATAAATGCTGATGGGGCTGCAGGGAGAAAGAAACCTTCTCCCCTGTTGATGAGAAGTATAGACTGGTGCAACCACCAGTTCAGTGGAGGCTCCTCAGAAAACTAGGATTCGAGGTCCCATTTCATTCTGCTATTTCCTTGCTGGGTATATTCCTGACAGAATCAAAAGCATTTTACCATAGCGACATATGTGCACCCATGTTTATAGCAGCTCAGGTTGTAAAGCTAAGTCTTGGAAACAGCCCAAATGTCCATCAATTGGAGACTGGATAAAGAAGATGGGGTGTTTTCTTTAATATAAAGTGGAGTACTACTCAGTTGTAAAAACATGATAAACTGGAGACATTTATGGCTAAATGAATGCACTTAGAGGCCACACTCATAAATGAAATAAATAAGACAAAGATGTGCCAATACCATATCACTTTTCTAGTGTGAGAAACTGAGGGTGTAAATGAGGTCCAGCATGTACACTAGGTATTGTGAAACAGGAAGAACATGCTCAAAGGAAAAAGGAAATAGGTGGGAGGAGGGGAAGTCAAAGAAGGAAAAGAAAAAAAATTACGGTAAAAAGGAAAAAAAAAAAAAAAACCAGAACAAAGCTTACATATATGGGGGGGAGGGGTGAAGAAGGACAGGGAAATGGGAAAAATAAGAATCAGGATATATCATGTAAAAGTACAAATTCTTAATGAGGAATGTGATCACAATGTATTCCTGAAATGTATCAATAAACTCAATTTAATCAAAAAACTTATTTTGATTTTATTTATCTCCACTCAGAAACTGAAATTCCTTTGAAATAATTTTTTTATGAAACTAAATGGCCAATATTCCATTTTTAGTCCAGAAACTGAGATGACTTTATTAGAGCAGTTTATCATGATAATTTTTCTCCTTAAAAACATATTCTGCTTGGCATCTGTCCTTGTCTCTTTCCTTTATGAAAGCTCTTCTTGAGCTCCAGTCCTCAGGGAGCAAGCAGTGGCATATGTGCAACTGTAGTACATGTTAGCAGGTGGGGACTTAGACAGTGAAGGGAGAACCTAGGAAAAGTTGCTTCACGTGCCTGAGAGGACGGTATCAGAGAGAAGGGACTACAAGAGCTTGCGCTGAAATTTGAAAACTGCAGAATTGTTGAGTAAACATGGGAAATCTGAGAGATAAACAGGAGAGAAGTCAGACAAGGAACCACTGGAATGAGGATAGGAGTAAGGAGACAGGATCCTGTGGTGGAGCCCCTTGTGACGAGTCTAACTCCCAAAGGTGACATCTGGCATAGCTGTAATAAATGAGTCCCAACCAAAGATTTCTGCAACAACAGAGTACCCTCTGTGCCCCAAACTGCTCCATGACAATGTAAGGTTTGATCTGACGGAATAAGGACCAGAAGGAGAACTGTCGCCAACACAGTCCAAAGATATTTCCTAAAGAAGAGGCGGGGACCTCAACTCACCACCTATGGAAGAGCTATAGGGCTGTAGAATCCCCTTGTAGTAAAGGAAAACTTAAGGCAAGTTATCAAAATGATTTTTTAAAAACTTTTAGCCAGAATTATAGAGGCACATACTCACAGAGAATATAGTCTGTGCCTCCAAGAGAAGGGAGAATGTGAGGGTCTTAAATGTTCTTGAGGGTAAGAGCTACAGAATCTGTGAGTCTACAGAGCTCAGCCTCAGTGGAGAATTGAAAGGTGATGGTCCATTCACCGGTAGGTGGTCCATTTCACAGGAGAAAGGCATTACTTTAAAAACAAAAAGGTTTAGTAATTTCAGAGTCAGTAGCTCAAAGGGTCACAAGCTCTAGATTATCTCAGATTTCTCTCAGTATACTTCTGAAATTATGATTTTGCTTGTCCTTCTTTGTACCTGTTTTTATTTCTTCTATACTACCTCAAGTCAACTTTATAAGGGAATATTAACTAATTCAATATTTATGGATGCCACACCACTAAGATAAACTCAGGGTAGAGGGGAGAAAAGAAATGGAGTCTTTTCATTAGCTTTTCATTTCATGTAAACACTGAAGACCCACAGATTTCAACACTTCCATAAACCACAGCTTTCACTATCCCTGTTTTTTCTATTGCTTAGAAAAAAGCTACAGAAGTCATATGTGAAACAGAACAGGAGAGGAAAGAATGAATAATCAGAGAGGTCTAGAGTGTAGTTTAGTAGTAGAGCATATGTTTAACAGGTGAAAAGCATATGGTACAGTTCACAGCATGAACAAATAAAGAAGAGAATGAGGCAAAAATAAAATGGAAGTAAGGGGAAATATTCTTTTTAAATGGCTAAATAATAAATGGTTCTGGTGTACAGACTCTCATACATCTACAGGTCTGATGACACTGATACCGTAAGTGTGTTTTTATCTTAAAGGATGGGACAACAAAGACAGAGGTCTGGCAATGCTAATGATTTATCCCTCGGGTTAATTCTGATCTCCTTTGATCGTGACACAATTTCTGATTTAAAAGACAGTTAAACAATTTTACAGAGAAATGGTCACTGTGGAGAAAATTCCACCATCTAAAAATATATTCAAATTATAAGCGAGAGTGGAAGCTTTCTATGAAAAGCATAAGTAAGTGCCACATTAAGTATTAATATGTGAGATGTACCACACAGGAAAGCACTGCCTTAATAGCATCACTTAACCTGAATACTTTATTCCACTACTTTAACCTTGATACCAACAGACTTAATATATTCAAGCTTTTGTTTTCAATTATCTGTTATGTCCTGCAATGGGTTTATTGTAGACATTGTGAAAACTATTATGACCCCTCAAAGACACAGGCAATTTTCTTCTCACCAGGATGTTTTGAACAAATTGCTCTTGGTTTTAATGTGAGTAAGTCTATGAATTTTAGTTCTTCAGCTATAAAGTGATGGAATTTGGTTATAATTTTGATTATAATTATCACATCACATCAATAAATTGAGATACAATCCTACAGAGGTGGAAGCTTTCTGTCTTTGCATGATTGCATTTTTTCCTTTTTACCCCTTGCCCCCATTTTGGTCCCAAGCCTAGGGAGCACTTTGAAGTGTAATTATTTTGGAGGGTACTCGAAATAGTTCTACCATTTGGAAAAATGTGTGGTAACATCTTATCTGTGTTAGCATTGCAAAGCATTGCTACAGCTTGCAATAATTAAAGGCTGTTACAGTTAAGAATTTTATGATTAGCCCTATTATGGCTCGCTGAGCTTAAGTTTTGAATTTTTGTACCAAGTCCAAGATTTAAATGTCTCTTAGTCATAGGTTGCATTTTAAAGATTAACTTGGACATTTTTCAGAGTCCTCTTGCTTATTTTCTCCATCCTTTGTATGTTGTAATGTCCTTCTATCGCAAGGTCATTGCTAACACCAACATTCCAAGGCCAGGGAGAGCAAGTTCGCCATTCTAACTTACATAGTGCCCATTCCTGCCCACCTATGGGTATTTCTAGGAAAGGAACATCTTCACAAAGAAGCCCTTCAGGGATCTCAGCAATAGTCACCCATGCAGGGATGTTCAAGTCCAGAAATCCTTCTCTAAGAGACACTGAGATAGTGGTTAGTAAGCTAATTTAACTAAGAAAACAGTTACTCTGAGAAAACATTAACTGTGAGTTACCCTGAGAAGACAGGAAAGAATTTATTCAATAAGGCACACTGACACCTGCCTACAATCTCAGCACACTAGGGAGCTGAAGCAGGAGGATCACAACATCTAGATCAGCCTGGGCAATTTAGCAGCTTACAAGGCCCCATCTCAGAATAAAAACAGTAAAAGGGGCTGGAGTCATAGCTTAGGACCAAAGGCCTGGGTTCTATACCCACTACAGAGTGTAGGGGAGAAGAAGCACTTTTTCAAAGATAATGGATAGGGTAAAGAAATTAGATTATTTTTTCCCACTTGTTCGAAATTAAAGATATCTCTGTCTCTCCCCACCCCAGGGTCTTGCTTTGTTATAGTTCAGGCTGGCCCTGAGCTCACCCTTAAACTCACAGCAATCCTCCTGCCTCTGCCTCCCGAGTGCTGGAATTACAGATGTGAGCCACTATGCCCTGCACTGTGGTAGGGTACTGATTGCTGGTGGGTGTGAGTCTCCATGCCCAGCATTGTTGTATGTGGTTACTAGGATCGAACCCCGGCTCTTGTAGTTGCAAAACAGGCACTGGAACCACTGAGCTAAATCTCCGGCCCTGGATCTCTATATTTCTGTATATCCTAAGAACTGATTACAGATTTACAAAGCTACACGTTCAGAAGGACAGAGTGCTTTAATTTCAGGTGGCAGGCCTGTGGGAGGCAGTGTGAGTGTGTGGCAGGTCTGGGGCTATGTTCCCTGATATTGGAGTCAGTCAGGCCCCAAATCTGTCCCTCCCCTTCTTGCAAGCTGCAGGATAATCCCCTCCAGGATCTTGTGCTGCCAGCAGAAAGGGTTCCCTAAGACTTAACTCAGGAACTCACTTCTCTAACTCCGCACTCCTAAATCAAGAATGGAGGTGAAGTACTTGGGTCTATTTTGCAAAGCTATTAGAATTTAGTGCTAGCTGTGTATTCATAATGTACCAATAAAGATTTTTTTAAACTTAGTGCTAGACAAATAGTAGGCACCAACAAAAACTAGAACAGGGGACCTCAGGCAGCTGAGAAATGCCCCCATGGTCATGATCCTATGGATGGAAACAGAGAGCAGAGGAGATCATTAGTAATAGCCCTATGTGTTAAGCAAGTTACCTTGTCAGACCCCAGCCCATGTGGGGCTCAAGGAGTGCAGCAGGTGAAAGGAGAGAGACTATGAGAGCAGAACAAAACCACCCAGAAAAGAATGCATTCTCAAGAAGGACATGTTCTCAGTCAGAATCAGGATTCATAATGAATCTATACATAGTCCCAATTTTGTAAATAATTGACATAACCACGAATGACTATTATTGGAAAGAAAGAACATAAGAGGCCAACATTCTCTCTATTGTTGAAGAAGAAGAAAAATGAAAGCCACAGCTTATACAGACTCCAAAGCTAATGATCTATGACCATGCAACTAAAACTTAAGTTACCTCGATTTCCTTCCATGCTAACTGTTATCATGAATCAAACACGAAATGTCAGCTGTATTTCTTGGGAGTGTGACTCAGAGAAATTAAACCAATAGTTATAGAAATATTAGCCCTCAGTTCTGTTTATCCTTGAATGAAAGCGGACATGTTGTAGTCAGTCACACAAAAGGTCAGCGCGTTCCCTTCCTGGCATGTACAAGGTCTGCCGTAGCCGCTCAGAGGTGACCTTCTTACAGCTTGATTAAAACATCACAGATCATGACTTCTCTTCTTAAATTTTTCAAAATTGATTTTATTTTACATTTGACACTATTATAACATGAAGTAAAAATGTTTTAAAATTTACCAATCAAGATATGCCAGAGATACAAAGATATCTCAAGTTTTAGAGAGACGGATACTCTATATCTCTATTTTTGGAGATACAGAGGTAACTGTCAAAACAGCAGTAACAACTACAAGCAAGTGGGACTGAAGGGTCATCCAAGACATTTAACTTTTATTGTAACCCTTCATTATTGCTGATTTTTTAAACCTTCATATTACTACTTCTTTAAAAATTTAAAAGCTCACCTTCCTAGGTATGATAGCCAGATATCTGAGAGACAAGCAGGTCTCTCATGAAAATGTATTTGTTTGAGTTTCATCTCATTCTGGTCCATTTCACATGTTCAATAAAACAGAAACAGACAATGTTCAAGGACACAAAACTCAACAGTTCAATTAATAAAATGAGTTTCTTTTCTTCCTTTTTTAGTCATGATAAAAGCTCCTAAACACACACACACACATACCAGACATAAATTATTTGTGAGCGGATAAATAATTATTTGTATCCATCTGACACATACCCCCTCTCGCCAAGTTGCTAAAAGTTCAAGAGTTGCTCAGAAGAACTCAGAGCCACAGAGATAAAGGGCAGGTGAGAAGGGAAGATGGAGAATGAAAACCAAGCCAGTTGGAAAGAAAACAACCGCACACACCTGCCGTGAGCATGAACCTAGGAAAAGCTGAGGACACAGGGAGACCATTGGGGCCCGAACAAAACACACCGCGCATAGGGTCGACACAGTACACAGTGAGAACAAAAAGAATAGTGACCAGAGAAGGACAAGGAGAAGGGGAAGAAAGAAGAGAAGAGCAAAAGTAGTAGTGCCTCTTCATGTGGGCCCTAGAGACAAGCGCCCAGTTACACAATTATTTGGTAAGTTGCACATAGATACAGAAAACATTACAAAGAGCTCAGAAGTGACAGAACTGCTCTTGGAATCCAAGCAAACTCCAGGCATGGAAGCTCATTGTCTCTCTCTTTGGGACCTGTTACCCCATAAAGAATTACAGGAACACGAGTTCTTCAAAGGGAAATGAGAAGAAAAGTAGGACTTCGCAAAAATTGGATGGAAAGGAAGTGTGAGGAGATCCTGGGACCCATATACAGGGCAGTTCTCGCAACCGTGCACTTGAACTTCCGGTGAGAACCTGAACAGGGCTTTGATAGGATGACCCGGATGTGACGCAGGGCGGGAAATGTGAAAAAGACACGGTCCCTGCTGAGTGTTCACTATGGCGCCTGTTCATAATACTTCACTCTGCCCTGGTTTCTAATTTTTCCTCCCTTTTTACTCAGCCAAGTGTGCTCTACAGAACCCATTTTCCCTTGGCGTTTGTATTTATTTTCTTCCTTTAACAAACGTGAAACTTTGGCACCATTAAAAAATAATCACCTGGAAAAATCATTTTTCTTTTGAATATTTAGCCCTATGTTTCATAAAAACCATGTTTTTATAACTATATGTTTTTCTTTATGAATAAATTGATTACAAACTGAAACTACCTTTCAAAAATCTAAGAACTTAAACTCATAATCTCTTTTGAAATTCTGGTAAGACAATGTACGTCCTCAAAATATAATGGCAGTTACATTTTGTTATTTTTGTTTGCTTTATTCCCAAATCTGTCCTAAGTGGTCAGCAAAGAGTCTGGGCTGTGTGGGTCTTTCTGAAGGAAACTATCTTTTCCCTCTGGTCCGATCATAGTCAACCTTATTTTGCTGCACGACCTCATACCTTTATATCCAGCTCCGGCCTTGTGCCTGCGTGAGGCTCAAATCTACACTGCTCACCTCTGCCCTGTCCAGCAGGGCCAGCGCATGGGCCACATTCTCATCAGCTGGCGTCCAGAAACACTGAACAACTAGGAAGCACTGGCAAGGGTCTGGCGTGTGGAGGAGGGAGAACCCCGCACTGTCTCCCTCTCCCTGGCTCCGGGCTCATAGCAGCAGCTGCATCTTGCCAGACAGCTCCTCTGTGATCGGCACCTTCTGGCAGCCCTCACCTTGGGCACCACCCCAATCGATGGCTGCAGTGCCTGGAGTCTATGGTAACACTCCCTTCTGGCTTTAGCTACTAGTAGTTTTGTGGTGCTTTCTGATGCTTCACAAGTTCATGTTTGTCTTGCTAACTAACTCTTCTAAGGCCTGTGTAGTCATTTTCCTGCATTAAATTCCTTCGACTCAAGATACTGCTCACAGTTTCTGTCTTCCTGGATCCCATGTTACACGCAGAGCCACATTTCCCTTCTTGGACGTGAACTCCTGGGGGCCAATAGCTCTAATATGTCCAGTCTATCTTCATTGCAGCCTCCAAAGGATCTGTTTGCACAGAGCTATTTGTATCATCTTTCTAAAATACAAATATAATTGATATATCATTCTTTTTATAACTTCAGTGGCTCCATACTGTCCTGACATTTTAAAACTTGCTTTTTCAACCTGTTTTAAAAGGAATTAGAAACTAACAAAATATGCTTAATGAGAAAAATAGGAATATAAATTGGTCATCAGTTCAGGGGAAAAGAAAATTAATTACACCAAAGAAAAGTTGCGAAGGAGATATACAGTTACAGGATTTGGCTTCAAGCACTTTGGCAATTATAAAAGAAAAACAATCCATTCCATGACTTTCACAGGGCTCATAAAGTGTTCTTGGCACTTGAGTCTGATGGAAATTGCTCCCCTTATAGGATTATGAGGAAGTCAACCAAACTGGACTTAAAATTTCATGTAAAGAAAGGGTTCAAATGGATTTGAAAATTTAAGCACATGAAGGTGGATGAAGTACCTCTTATTCAAATAACCTTTCATAGTTATTCATTGTCTCTAGGAGTCTAATAACCGTAAACACGATTGAGTTGACTTTGTGCATGCATGCTCTGTATACTATCAAAGCCACTCCATATTATTTAAATATCAAATAAGCAGCAGATAAGGTGGACTGACACTACTGGATAAAAACAGCTAACTAAAACTGCCTCTCTTAAATGTATGTTCTTTTGATTTCTTCTTCCAGTAACCAAAGGAGCAAAACTAAGATATCTTCCCTAAATTAACACACACACACACACACACACACACACACACACACACACACACACAAACATCCTAGGCCTGCTCCAGCCAAGAACAAATAATTAATCCAGTTCTCAAAATTTCCCCCTAACTTGATTATCCCAGCAAACTATGCAAGTAGGATTTATACACTTTCTATTAGCTTCATGGAAAATGTCTTATCAAATTGGACATCTCACCTTTCATCCAATACATATGTACTTGAATAAATAAGTTTCATGTTAAAATTCCAGGAATAATAAGTTTCATGTTAAAATTCCAGGGTCCCTTCTAAATGAGACTAAATCATCTACTATATAAAGAATTGCTAAGCTGATTAAAACTAAAGATAATTCTGCAAAATATAGTATATCCCATTTGGAGATAATATATTTAAGCTATTCTTCCCAAAACATATATGTTAAACCAACTGCATTGGATCCAATTCTGGTTTAGGAATGTAAATAAAAGTATAAGAAAATTTTAAATAAAATCAACCATTGATGTATATGTGCTCTTACAAACAGCCAGTAGATATTAAACCACTGGGTTATTCATCAATGAATATAACAAGTCTTTATGTATTTACCTTTGACTAAATAAGACAAGTCCTAGGAATTTATTCTAGGGAAATACTTATGGAAACATAATTTTCTAGAGATATTAATGTGATGAATATCATTTATTGCTTCTAAAACTAAAAAATGGAAATGACCTGAAGTTAATAAATAAATGATTGTCTATTCTCATTATAGTATATAATGCAGACTTCAGAATTATATAGAGATAATTTGATCATATTGAAAGAAAATCTCATGCTATTGTTAAGGATGCTTCCTGTAGAACATGGCAGTAGCAGATTGAAAACATTTAGGTCCATGCATTCCTGAAACTCTAAAATGAAAGTACCAAGGGAGTTTTCAAAGGAATGAACCCCCACAGACACAAATGAGATAAGAGCAAAACAGAAATGACAACACTGTGGATGCGAGAAAGGCCCCTCGCCAGTGGTCACTTCCTTAAAGAGGGGAGAAATCTGAGCCTTCGTCCACTGTGAGTGGAGCCCAGGCGGAGCTTGATTTCCATTCTGTTCCAGAGCTCACCAAGGCCTCAGAAATCAGTGTCTTCTGGGACTGTTGAAAGTGGTTGTAAAGGTGGTAATAACATAAAGATTGAAAGTTGGATTAAGAGGCAGATAGAAAAAAAAATGGCTTAACGACAATTTTGTTTTAAAAAGGAAAGGAAATGAAGGCCAAACCTAACACTCCACAGGGTCTTAAGATTTTCTTCAGGAATTCATTTACTTTCTTTTATTTTTCTAGGTCTTTGACTCTTTTTAACTTTCCAGTATGGTGTGAGGTAACATCAGCTACAATATATATATATTTTAAAAAGAAGAAGAAATACAACCAGTTACTTAGAAACTTCCTCTGATTGCATACAGATTATTTTGGATTCTATTTACTCTTCCTGCACCCAGAAGAAGGGAAACTTATCTCCTAAAAACAGAGCCTCTCTCAGCAGAGGCTGAAGAGAGGGAATTACACTGAAAAGAGATTAAGTGAACAGGAATACAAAGATAAGCATGATCTGGAAGAGTCTATCCCCTTCCTCTGCCCCTGGACCCGCTCTCACTCTCTGCTTCAGGCATCAATGTCCTGAGCACTTCCTCCTCAGCCAGCCCCTCCCCCATGCTGCCCAGCCACAGACCTAACTAGTGACTGGAGCCTCAACAAACTGTGGGTTAAGAGAGATCTCCCCTCTTTTAAGTAGTGACTGTCAAGTATTGTGTCTCAGTGACAAGAAGTAACTAAGATGACTCTCAAATTGGAGATATCCCAGATACTGCTGAATGAATTAATAGTCTGTTGAACTATAATATGTACCACGGAATTTTACTAAGCAATAAAACAAAATGGGCTATTGATATGTATAACTTGGGTAAATCTCCAAGTAATAATTCTGAGTGGAAAAAAAGAAAAAAGCTAACCTGGAAAATTACACACTGCCTGGCTCCATATTTCTGTAATATTTTTGAAATAATAAAGTTGTAGAAAGGGGGAAGAGATTAATGACTGTCACAGGTTGGGGGTAGGGTCTGTGGATGGCATGTGGCAAGGGGTAGAAGGAAGGGAATGTAGTTACTAAAGGCACTTCTAAACTCATAATGCTAGAAACATTGATCAATATAACCAAATTTAAAATATACTTGCACTGAAAGGGTGGAGAGATAGAACGTGTATCCGATTGATGAGGCTTACAACATAGGGAAAAAGAACTTAACTGTTAGTTAAGGATTCCTCTGGTATTTGTGCATAGTTTTAATAAATGATAGGCAAGTCTCTATTTGTGAGGCAACATATTTAGCCCTGGAGACATCAAGACAAGCTAGATGAAGCCTCTGCCCATAAAGCAAATATTCCCCAAATAAAGAATACTTAGGCATTTTGAACATCTCCTCTCAATGAAATCTTGAATCAGCCTTTGACCATGATTACACAATTGTTCTTGCCTAAAGGAAGAGAAGCTACAAATGCTTCAAGGGATAAAGGATAAGATGTATCTGAGTAATTGATGTCTGTCTTCAGTTGATATCCCTGGAGACTTCATGATGAGGAGGTTTTGAAATTACCAGAGGCCGGATATTTTTCAGGCCTCTGAAAACATGTAAGTGATTAACATGTAAGTGATTATATATATATATAATCACTTACATGTTAGAACTCTGTGTGTGTGTGTGTGTGTGTGTGTGTGTGTGTGTGTGTGTGTGTGTGTAGTTGGGTTTTAAAGGAGAATGTCTTTCTCTTCTTAGAAACAGAAACAATAACATCATAAAATGCTGAGAACAGATTATTTCTCATTCACCCTGGAAGCACTGAAATGAAATTTATCTGATTATATGTTAAACTAAAATGTGTCATTCATCAATTTGAAAGAAGATATAATAAATGACAATAACCAAAGACTCAGTCAATGACCTCCTTCAAATCAAAGATGAAGTCGTCCATTAATAATCACCATATCACCAATAATAATTAACGATGATAAGGATATTCAATATTTTAAAATCCTCTTCTTGTTCAGATTCATTTTTTTTCTCATAAAGTTTCAACCAACTTCTCATGAATCAAAAACCTGCCCCACTGTCATATCAGCAATTTTTAGCTTAAATAGAAAATTATATTAATTGCTTTGCCTCAGATCAAGTATTACGTTCTCAGATTTATATATTCTCCCTTGACTTCCTTGACAGTGATTTCTCAGTGAGTCCTTCTGGTATATAATAACAGGGCTTCTTCGGGGGAAGGCACAGTGTCTCCTGGACCTGACTGACAGATGGAAGGTTGATGAATGAATAAGAGGAAATAGACACTTTAATTAGCACACTTACTCACAAGTGTCTTGGACACTGTGCCCCAAAGTTGATGAGTATAATAAACGTTGACAAGAGATTCCTGGTCTTTGACTAATGACACTTTTTGAGTGATTGAGTTTCTTATTCCAAATGGAGAAATCACTTAAAATCCCTAAATATTTCCATCTAAGAGTCTCAATTCATAGATTTTTAAGTTTTCACCTCCTACTCTGGTCTTGAGAACCATTAAGCTATCAAGTGGTACAAAAGGCAATTTAACAGAGAACAAAAGAATGGATTGCTCAAGAAATGGTGCTAAAACCATCAGAAAATGTTTTGCAAAACAACAAAAAAGAAGAAAAATCAAGTAATACCTCACACCATATCAAAAGTTAACTCAAAAGAAACCACAGACAAAAAGACACCCAAAACTACAATATTTCATAAGAAATGATGATACTAATTTGAGCAAAGCTCTCATACATGAAATTCATGATCCAAAATAAATAAATAAATTTGATTTAACATTTTTTTAAATTATCTTTATTGGTACATTAAATATACACATCATGATTGCACTCCATAATGGGGATTTGTACCAGTATAAGACACAACTTAATTCTCATTTTTTCTCATAGCCCCACCCACCCTACCACCCCCCACATATGTATATGATTTAACATTTAAAAGTTTTGTGCTTTAAAAGTTGTTGTTAAGAAACTGAAAAACAATAGATTAGAGAAAATGTTCAAAATCTTTTCAAAGAGTTCATATAAAGAATCCCATATAAGAGTCATATATAAGATTATATAAGAGATGCTTCCCATTCAATAATAACAGGATGTAACCCTAATTTAAATATAGAAAGTGGAGTCCTACAGATATCTCTAAACACAGTATATGAAATACAGGAAAAATTCTCAGCATCATCAGTAATTAGAGAAATGAAAGTTAAAACTACAAAAAAATTGCTAATTCAATAAAGTGGCTAAAATTTGAAAAATTCACCATTAGAAGTTTCATCAAGATCATGGAATGATTGACTGTGTCATACTCTATCAATGAGACTATATGATGAAATATAGAAAACAGAAAACAGCTTGACAGTACAAGCATGAAGCTAATTACTTATCTGTTGAAGAGACTCCTGGAGACATGATTGGATCAGCTATATTATAATCTAGTATGTTGTTATAAAGTTGGGCCCAGTAAGAGGAAATAGGTCATTGCAGACATATCTTTGGAGGATTCATCTCTAGCTATCACTCTTCCCTGAGGTCTGCTTCCTAATAGTCATGAAGTGAATTGCTTTGCTCTACAATGTTCTTCTGCCATGTTTTTGTGTTGGAGCCAGAAAATCATGAACTGGACCCCTAAAACCATAAGCCAAAATATACATCTCCTCTTTTAAATTGCAGGTGTCTAAAAAATAAATAAATAAATAAATAAATATAAATTGCAGGTGTCTGTTATTTTGTTCCAATAATGGGAAAAGTGACTGATAAAAAGTTACTTAAAAAAAAACATATTTCTACTATATAATCCAGCCATTCCATTCCCACATACTCACCTAAGAAAATGGAAAATGTATATATCTATACATGGACTTGTACAGAATTTGAATAGAAAATTTACTTGCTATACCTCAAAAGTAGAAATAAATATTTATCAATGTGTAACTGGATAAAAACACTGTCATATATCCATTTAGAACTGAGTTTAGTATTTTTTAAAATGAGCTGATTAACTATGGATATTCAGCACAGGATGTGAGCCCTAGAATCTGAAGACAGCCAGTACTCACAATCACCTCTGAGTCCTGCCAGTAATTTTCTTTCTTGAGCTGCTCACAGGAGGCCTCAGCACCTTTACTCATTGGAGTGAAGCCTGTGCTACACTTTCCTCCACCTTCTTCCCTTTTCCTCTGTTCCAGTGAGAACATGTAGAACAAGTGGCCAGGACAATTTCATGACATAAGCAGAGCATTAACTTTTTGTCTTTGAGACAAACAAATACCTGAGAAGAATGACTTAAATAACAAAAGATATATTTTGGATCATAGTTTAAAAGGTTTCACTCCATGGTCATATGTCTCCATTGCTTTGGGCCCATTTCAAGACCAAGATATGGACAAAAGAAAGTTGCTCAATTCAGAGAGAGAGAGAGAGACAGACAGACAGACAGACAGACACCAGGTACCAGTTATAGTCTCCAAGGTCATGTCCCTGTGATGCAGTCTCTTCCCAAAATTGCCATCAAATTATGATTCTATCAGTTGGCTACCCTACTGACAATGGTAGAACTTTAATAATTGAGCCTCTGAAAAGCTAATCTGCTAGCAACACAAATAACAGTTTCAAGAATATTTAAAATAATCGTGGAGAGAAAACCAAAGTGCAGTCAGAGAGCACAGTAAGAGATAGAAAGGAAGGGCTAGAGACCAGATATGGATCCCTGGTTCACATCCCTGTAGCCCACTTCTAACAACACTCCACAGCCCATTTCCCTCTGCCAATCCGAGGCAAGAAGGTTTAACTCACGTCATAAAGACTCATTCCCCACATCTCCAGCAGATACAATTCAGAAGACAACTCAAGACTGATGGAAATTCTCTCAAACAGTCTATGTTCCTGGTTTCCTCTAACTTCTGGATCTTGACATGTGGAGGGGATGTCTAACTTACACTCCACCATTGCAGAATTAAAAGTTCCATGCAATGGAAAAAAAGATACCTAGGCTTTGAATTTAGCAGATCTGACTAGAGGATTGGGGCTCAGTAAGGTGATTACGGTCCACACCCCAAACCCTTCATCCTCTACTCTGCCCCATACTTTCCCCTTGCCCTAATGTTCCAAGAGTTTTCAGAGCTTTTTGTTATGTACGTGATTTGGTTCTCTATTCAGAAAACTGGAGAGTCACCTGTGCCCAAGTCACTAGGGCTTTTCTTGACCACTGACATCAATGAAAGACTTTTTCTAATAAAGAAAATTTCCTCTTGGATAAACTTTAATATTAGACCTTAAGATAATAAATTTTAATTCCAATTGATACTGTAAGATAATAAAACATTACAAAAATCACTAAAATACACACCCTAGAAATAATGACCAATTAAGTTCTTTGCCTCTTTACTGACCAAATATAGAAATTTTTCTTCCTCTAGGTATATTCCCTCTTTCTACCTACTTTATGTGTATTTCTTGATTCTAAATATTTTTCCAGAAAAAGTCTGAAACTTTCAAGCCTCAGTGAAGAAAGCTCACAATTCTCTAAGACATGGCAGGCTTCGTGCATATTTTTTAAGGAAATTTGTTTAGGTTTAATGGGAGAATATTAGGCACTTCCTGTTGCTGGAACAAAACACCCAACACTGACAACTTGAAGGAGAAGTTTTTTTGGGCTCATGGCTGCAGAGGTTTCAGTCCGTGGTCAGATGTCTACAAAACAGAAACATCATGCCCAAGTGTACACTGGAGGAAAGCTGTGTTGTAGCTCATGACATCTGGAAAGCAGAGAGTGTGGTGAGAGCCAGGAAGGAGGAGCTGAGGACCAACATAGTCCCCAAGTTCCTTTCACTTCCTCAGGAATCTTATATTTCAGTCAAGTTAATAATGAACATTAACTGATACAGTACTTTTTGGGCAAGTACTTTTTCCACATGGAATCAAAGTGTAGAAATTTATCAGTAAAGTTATTCATTATAAATACCAAAAAGCAATGAGTCTGAAGCATCAATTTATTAGAATTATGAATCAGCCAGATTCACTCAGGGATGACAGAAATATCCCGTCAGAAATAAAGGTCATTAGCATACATACTAATTATGTTTATATAACTCGGATCCTGTGTCCTGTATTAGGCTGTTTTTCAGTAGTGCAATGAAAGGCTTATAACTAGATAACTTTACAAAGAAAAGGCATTGTTAACTTGACTTATTCTATTTTTTATAAAATATTTTATTCAAAATACTTTTGCCTTTCTACTTATATTTTTATAAATTGATTCATTGTTTTAGAGTAGAAATCTGCAACGTTGGCAGAATATTAGAATCACAGGGAAAAGTTGAAAACCACTCCATTCAGCCAGAAAGTCAGGAACATAAGAGGAAGCAGACTATGTAAGTTGTATCGTCCAAATTACTGTATATAAGGGACTCCTGAATACCTAAACACAATTATGTGTTTATATAGAACAAGGTAAGAATAAATAAACCTCCAACCAGAGTGATCAATGGGCTGTCAGATATCTTAGTCTTTAATACTAGTCTAGTACTGCACTAGTACTACAGTTCTACATAGTCTCACAACATCATCCTGATTTTTGCTGTCTTACAAGAAACTTCATCTTTCCTTTTACAAGCTGGCCCCAACACAGTCATAAGGCATAAATCTATTCCACTCCAGCCATCACAGAGCACCCCTCACCCTCCATTACAGTCAGCTCCCTCTTATGTTTCTGACTTCCTGGCCTTAATAATTTCTGACCTCATAGGCCTTAATAATTTCACATGTATTTCCACTTAAACTCTGTTTCTATCAGCAAAGTTGTTGCTTATATTTCTAGGACAGAAGGTCCTACTGTGCTTATGTTTCTCCCTCATCTCCATTTCACTCTTACTGACTTCTACTGTACTTACACTCGATCCTGAATAAACAATGCTCCTGGACTATGAACTCAATGGACAAGGTCAATGCCATATTACATACTACAGGGCCCAAATATATATTAGTTAATAATATCCAGTTTATAAAAATATAAGTAGAAAGACAAAAGTATTTTGAATAAAATATTTTCTAAAAAATAGAATAAAAATGTACCATTTGTATCAAGCAATAGTTTTATTAGGCTGTCAGAAATTCCAGATAGTTTATCAACACCATCTCTGAGACACCACCAAAGAATAAAGAAGAGCAAGAGCTTGGCTATGATATATACAATTCTTGCTAAACTCTTATCATACTTTATAGCATCTGCAGGTTTAGGTCTTTTAACTTCAAACCACAGAACCTAATTCTTATTAGTACATACATGTAAATCTAGACTTAAATTTTTTTAAATGCTAAGAATCTTCAAGGACTACATAAATTGAATGTTTACTCTGTGCTCAGCTCTGTGCTAAACCTTTACTAATATTATCCCAGTATCATAGTTCTCAGCAGAGTCCTGTGTGGAAGTGTGTTGGCTTTCTGTTACTATAGCAAGTGCCTCAGATAACCAACTGATTTTCAAAAGTTTAAGTTGACTCACAGGTTGAAAGTTCCAGTGTGCCACTGGCACAGTCGTGTTTGGGCCTGGGGCAAAGGAGTGTGCCATGACACAAAATCACTTAATTCAGACCCAGAAGGCAGTGAGGGAAAGGAAGAAATCAGGCTCCCATAATCCCCATCATGGGCATATAACCAATGAACATAAATTCCTATTGGCCTCATGGGATATAGTGTCCAACCTTTCCCAGTAGTGCCAAGCAAGGACACCTTTAACACACAGCCCTTTGGGAAGTTTTGGTTCTGAACTCTATCCTGGAAGTGCTATCATTGGTCCATTTATAAGGAAGGAAATTGAAGAGACAAGAAATACTCTGAGTGTTACACAGCTGATAAACAGCAAGGTAATGATTCAAACACAACTCTGATTCCAAACTGAAAAGCCTAACTTCTCAACCAGAGTATGATGTTGAATATTTAGAATTCTTCATGTAAAATGCAAGGCATTCTCCAAAAATTTAATGACTTTTTAAATGACCTACTGTGATACATCAAATGATCTCTAATAACAAATGACTTCAAAAAAGCAAAGATTTTTTTTTAATTCAAGCACTTTTGAAGCCAGAAAAAAAAGAATGCTAGAATCCAGTTCCACAATCACACTCTTCCCTTTCCTAAAACATAATTACGAACAAACAAGAACAAAGCTTGTAAGAATGGCTGCAAGATGCGGCCTTCAAAATTCTTTTGTTGAAAGTATAATACTCAGAAAAGGACGGACAGATAAGCACTATGCCTCTTAATATTAGCAATTCTATGTAGGATTAGTTTGCATCCTAATTCTCAAGACTCTAAACTGGAGAAGGCTGATTGAACTTTCACTGAACATATATATTTGAAATGAAAATGACTCAGGTCCAGGCAGTAGCTCTACACTGCCAAAGAACAAAACTACATTTTACATAAAAACCTTGTTATACGAGATTCATGAACTCCATTCTCTTTGGTAACCGCCAGCATATTTAGATAACTGATCATGTGGGCTGCCCTTGGGTTCCGACTGACTGTCACTTAAGTTTGTTCTTAATGTCGTTGCATGGAAGTGCTACAAGCAGAGACAGATGACACTGCTCCTTTAGGGCGATAGGATTTGAAACATATCATGCCAAATGCTGCTGACAACTTACTGCAGAATATTCGGATGTAAATTGCATTTTCCATCAGTACTATACTATTCATCTTTGACAGCCCCGATTGCCTACTAGCAGGTCCTTTTTAGAGGTTAGGTTGAATAAAAAGCTGACTTGTCCATTCAGACACTCAGAATTAGGAGTGGCAATAGTTAATTGATCACTTCACAGAAGTGAAATTCAGCTTTCCACAGAAGTCTTGTGGAAAGTTGTGGTGTTCTTCCTAAAGAAAGTAAACTTACTTAAAGGAAGCTGCACAATAAAAAGTGACATGTTCTGCCTCTTTGGTTTAAGGATTCCTGGAAGTAGAAGTCTCCTCGTTATTTTCTGAGTTGCTGCCTTATTAACAGGATGAATCAGTCATGCCTCTTCCTCTTTCAAGCGACTGAATCCTCAAGTGAGCCAACGAAAGGCTACACTGGGAAATTTATTGGCTCATATAACCCGTCTGCTGAAGAGGCAGAAGCGAGCCTGACCTCTGGACAGAAAGCAAGGACTCAAAGCCCTGTGTCTGCACGTTGTAACTTTCCCATCTCCCCATCAGCTTCTGATCTTCAGATCATCTCCATGTGGAGAATGGATCAGCTCTGGGTTTTGCTGCACTCACCCTGTGAAGGCTCATGACTAGAGGAGGAAAAGGATCTTTTTTTTTTACAACTGAAATATGAAAAACTCCCCACACGAAACTGGATCACCCCAACTTGAATCCTTTGTCAGTCATTTAGCTAAGTCACATGGGCCAGGGCTGAGTAATTATGACAGACACACCCCCGCCCCTAGGTCAACCCCACCACAACAAGGGGATTGAATTCTACTGTCTGGAGAGGGAGGAGATTGCGGAGGCATCACAAATCATAACTGCTTCACCTTGTTAGGGTTATTTCTTATGAAGTAGTGAATATTGTTAACATAGTAATTGGTTGTTTTTGTCTTTTTCTGTTTTGATTTTTTTTTGTTTGTTTTTTTTTAGTAACCATATTATACTAGGTTGAATGATCCAGAAGTTCATTCTTGCCCAGCCTGAAGTGAGGGGTGTTACTTTTAGGTAAATGTCAAAGAATGCAGGATCCGTCTTCAGTATCACATTTGAAGATAATGTGTCTCTGTATGCATATTCAAGATTCCTATTGGCCTATTTATTTATTCTCTAATCAACAAGGGAAAAGTACAATCTTAACCTCATAATGATTACTTTTCCACCCACGGGGTGCCATATTAAAATTTAAAGGATATTCTTTGTACAGATTGCAGCCAGGTCGTATGTGTTAAGCTGTTGCTCAGACAAGTGCACGTGTCTGGGATAATTATGCAAGTTTCCCTATTTATTTATGAAGTGTCACATTAAAGTTTAAACTGATGTATCGTGGACTGCAGATATCCTGCGCAGAGCAAACAACTGTCGCCTGTTCTGTGTGGTTTTTTAAGCGATAAATTCAGCTTTCAAAACCAACCATTTAGCATTTGAAGAGAAAGCTGACCAAAATGAAATGAATATAACTGGCTAGGGGTCAACTTAAGAAGGAAAATTTCCCTGACTAGTTAAAAGAAGAACTGGATAAGTTACTCACGGCCAAAATCATGGTCTACTCTCAATACATTTTTATATTCTAGAACTGCTAAAGCTGATTCTTCTAGCATGAATTTCTGAGCAGCTGAATTCTGCAACAGAATCTTGAGTCCCCGGACATATCAGTGAAATCAGGTAAGAATGAAAAGCTGAGCAAATAATGCAAAACTGAGATTCTGAAGATGCCAAAATATTCTTTTTCACTCTTTCCTCAATCCGCCCAATTTTTCCTTCTTGTTGAGAGTGTAGTCCATACAAAGCACAGCGCAGCTATTAGAAAACTGAGTGGAAAAGAAACAGACGGTGTTTGAAATTGGGGCGGGGCTTCAGGAAAGGAAGTGAGTCTAGAGTTGCGCCGGGCTGAGGGCCAGCTGACAGCCCGGCTGGCCGTGAGAACGCAATGCTCAGGTTTGCTTGAGGGAGACGCTACCTAAGTGCGAGTGTGAACTTACAACTGCTGCCTGCCTCCTGAGCTCCAGATTCATTTATTCAGCTGCTGGCTTCTTTCAACATGTCCACACTTAGTCCCTGTAATGTGGCAAGAACACAGAGGTGCAGAAAAGATACATGAGGCAGAGTCTAGCAGAGGCCAGAGAGATAAATCAAAAACAACACTAAAAAGTGTTCTGAAGAAAAACAAGGAAATGAACTGGGACTGGAGAGAACTGAACAAAAGTGCAGAGGAGTCGCACACCTCGAAGAAAGCTTCTCCGGAAACATCTCAAGCCAGAAGCAACAAATGAAGAGGGAGGCCAGAGGCAAGAAGGCACCGAGTATCAATGCCCCTGCAAAACTTCTATGGGCACTTGATTCCACTGTGCGATGCTGAGAGCTTGGCCCACTGGGGCCTAGGGTGGTGATGAGGGTGGGAAGGCTTTATAAGGGGTCAGCGAGTCAGGGGCTTCTTCAGGATGGTCCGTTCTCAAAGACACCGCGGGCCTGTCTCGCGAGTAAACACCTCTCACCTTGAACCTCCTCAAGACTTGCAGAGTCGCCATGGGCAAGAAGACCCCACCAGAGGCAGCACCACAGTCTTGGATCTTTGAGAGTCCAGATCCAGGGGCTGAATAAACCTTATTACTTTATAAGTTACCCATCCTGTGGGTTTTTTCACTCGGAGAGAGGAAGGGAAAATGTATGGGGGTGATGGCATAACTGTTTTGAAAATAAGGCTTTGGTTCCCTCCTCAATACTTTTCATTTATTAACAGGTGCTCCACTTATCTGGTTACCTGATCTAAGAGTGAAAACTTTGTGCCACTTTCTGCAGCTTTTCCACGTCCTGCAGGCTTGGGTTAACCTCCAACCACTATTCACCTCAGTCCTGAACCTGCCTAGCCCAAGACTTTACTACTTCTCACCTAGATAACAAAAATACCTCCAGACTCTGTCCTGTCCACCGCTCAGCCTTTCCTGACGGTCCTGTTACTCTTCACACAAATCTGATCAAGTTTCTCTGGTATAAAGTCTTCTTCACTTTCATAAAAGCTAAAATTGGCCTGTGTTTACTTTCCTGAAATATGTCAGTGCTCTGAATCCTCCACGAAATTCCATCGCTCCACACATTTTTGCTTTTCCGTTCTCTGCTAGGAGGTGCTGCCTACACAATCTCTCCTTATAAACCCACTCCCACTTGGACAACTGCAGTGTGACCTCCAAGACTCCACTCAAGTTCCTGTACATATTGAGCCAATAACTAGTTTTCAGAGTGCTTTCTGTGTGTGGGGAGGACATAGTGCCTTCCCACATGCAACCTACAGTCTAGACCAAAGTGCAACCAAAGAAATGGCTCTTGAGGTATCAATGTGAATCACATATGTGTTTTAAGCTTTTTAGTAATCACATTAAAATGTACAGGGAAAACTAATTTGGTCATGTATTCAGTGTATAAGCAGCTAAGTCATTTCAACATGTCATCAGTATTTAAAATTATTAATGATGTGAAGTGGGCAGGGAAATGGAAAAAAATGAGAATTGAGTCATGTCATATACTGATAGGTACAAATTTTCAATGTCAAGTGTGATCATGATGTGTATAAAAATGTACCAATAAAATCAATTAAAAATAAATGCAATATGATTATTAATGAAATATTTTATACTCTACTACACTTATGGCATATCTCAATTCAGATTTACTACATTTCAAGGACTCAGCCTCATGAGGATTTCTTACTGATAGCTCTTGACACATAAATGCAGTATTACAACCCAGGCTGCATTCTCAGGAGATCACAGCCTGAGAGTACAGGGGCTCAGAGGCTAATGTGGCCCAGAAAAACAAGGACCTCTGTGGGCAAGTGATGCTCAAGCTGAACCCTAAGGGGAACCTGGGCATCCAGCGGGCAGAGCAGGCAGAGTGCCTTGCTGATGAGCAGTGTGTATTGATACCGTGAGGTGGGAGAGAGCTGGGTGCACTGTGTTTGAGAAAGGGCCAGCCAGGTTGGGGTGCAGCAGATGAGAGAAGCTCAAGGAGTCTTAACGGTTCCTTATGAGATAGATTCTACCCCACAAATCCAGCCGCAAAGTGGGGATTTTCACAAGGTGACCCTTCTGCTGTCCTCCAGCCATGCCAAGTGTATAATCTAAGTCAGGACCCTCTCTTTAACTTCTATTATAAATGTGGTCTTAGATCCTGCATAGGCTACTTGGCCTCTGTCATTCTGGACTTCTCTGTAAATCTGCAGGACCATGGGGCCAGATTGTATCCAAGAGTTGTTTATATCTTCACTGCAGGATAGCTCTCCCAGGTATGCAAATGTTGGATCAGTCCCTACCCCACTCCCATCCACTGGGAGCCTTGTTTTCTCTTAGGACCCACTAGGACATTGGCGATAAAGCTATGATTGTGTGCACGACAGGCTGTTTGTTATCACTGAGAGCTATAACAGTGTCACCATCATGCACTAGGGGATATCTCCACCCAGTAGTTTCTCACAAAGGCAGGTACCAGAAAATAGAGCAGTAAAGTAATATACATGTGATCCCTTGAACACATATGTGTGACCGGTTATAAAGCACAACCAGCTAGTTTATCTCTAAAGCAAACAAAGGGGAAAAGGTGTTACAATAGAAATACTTAATTCTTGCACAACTTTCTCAATGTGTAACTCTAGGCATCATACAGGTTTCACAAGTTCAGACTAAGTAGGACTTGGCTTTAGAGATTCAGTTTTCCTATACAGGAGGCAAATTTGATGAAAAAAACTAGAAATGAGCCAGAAAAAAAAAAAAAAAAAAAACAGACCTAAAACCAGCTTACAGTTTTGAAACATGGTCTTCTACTAGCAGAATTAATTTTTCAGGATATACTATGTAATAAAGCATCATCGTATAGATAATGAATCCATACTGTCACTCCTGGACTCACTCCAAGAGTGTAGTAGGAATTAAAATTAGAGATTCATTTTAATAATGAAGTTCAGAGGCCAGAGAAACTGAAAGTATTGGATCATTTGAGCATTAGATTTAAACAAGGAATTATT
Organism: Petromus typicus; assembly: GCA_004026965.1. Classification (NCBI taxonomy): domain Eukaryota; kingdom Metazoa; phylum Chordata; class Mammalia; order Rodentia; family Petromuridae; genus Petromus; species Petromus typicus. The sequence continues at coordinate 43,919 of PVIR01000157.1, forward strand.
TGAAACGATGACAGTCTCATTTATATATGGCCTCTCCACATCAGAATTTACTAGATGGCAATCTTTGCCAGCATTCTCCAGCCTATACATAATCATTTGTTTATGTCTTTTATGTTTCTAACTTTTCATTACAGTGCCAGTCTCACTTTTTAAATTTAATGTGTAATTTCAAAGTAGAAAATCAACTCTGGTTTCTATATATATATATATTTTTTTTTT
>PVIR01000157.1:51950-85870 GCA_004026965.1 Petromus typicus
AAGGTGAAAGGGGACAATGTTGAGATTGTAACAAAAAAGTAAGGAAACAAATTTTATGTATATGGGGGGGTGGTAGGGTGGGTAGGGCTATGGGAAAAAATGAGAATTAAGTTGTGTCTTATACTGGTACAAATCCCCATTATGGAGTGCAATCATGATGTGTATATTTAATGTACCAATAAAGATAAAAAAAAATTTATCTTCCACTCCTGCTCAGCCACAGTTTCAATTCCCACATTTTTCTTCCAAATCCCAATTCTTTCCCTTTTTTTCCTTATTTCCCATTGTGGACAAACAGTATTTGCTGATTTTCTCAGTGAAACTCTCAGGTTGATGAACAGGTATGGAGAAAGTAGATTTCACTGTGCTCTACCACTGCCTGAGGGAAATTCCTGGTCAGGAAGAATTCCCAAAGAGCCACACCCAATAATGCAGTTTGTCTAAAAAACAGACCCATCATTGAAAATCATATCACTCTTTTGAACAAGATAATTAATTGTTGCTTTTTAAAAATGCATGCATGTGAATTAAGTATTAAATAACATGAAACCATAGTTTTTATAAATTAATTATGAATAATAAGCAATTTTTAAAAATCCAAGTTCAAAAGTTATATCTAATGGAGGTATGAGGTGAACAAAGATTTTTTGAGGAAAACAAATCTTTGTATTCAGTTTTGGGTTAAATGTTATAAAATATTATTTTTAATAAGCTTGGAAAATGTGATTATTGCCAGTCTGAGAATACACAAATCTCTAAGGAAACAGAAGGAGACATGGTGAGTAAAGAGGATTGTTTAAGAAAGGCAACAATCTACAGGCATAAAGAGAATGAAATGAGAAAGAGCTGTTGAGCATGAGGCAGAAAGGTGCTTGGGTTTCCAGGAGAATTGAGTCCAGGACTTTACTCAGATAAAATGACAAAGTATTTGCATTTAACCCAAGAAATCTTCCTGTGTAACTTAAATCATCCCTAGATTACTTATAATACTTCATTTAGTATAAATAGTTGTTGTACTGTATTGTTTAAGAAACAATAATAAAGAAAAAATTCCAGGCCGGGGAGTTAGCTCAGTGGTTCCGGCGCCTGTCTTGCAAGCTCAAGGACCTGGGTTCGATCCCGGTATCCACATATCATACTGGGCGTAGAGATTCATGCCCAGCAGCAACCAGTACCACATACCATAGTGCCGGGCGTGGTGGCTCATGCCTGTAATCCCAGCACTTGGGAGGTAGAGGCAGGAGAATTGCTGTGATGTGAGTTTGAGGCTGAGCTCAGAGCCAGCCTGAACCACAAAGCGAGACCCTGTCTCAAAAAACCTAAAAAAAAAAAAAAAAAAAAAAAAAATTCCATATGTATTTAGCGTAGTTCTTCTCCCATATTTTTAATCCACAGTTAGCTAATATCAGGGCCAACTACACATCTAAGGCAAGACAACAGAAAGAAAGGAGAGTAGAAAGGTACAAGGGAAACAACATCCTTCATGGGCCCTAGTGACCGGAAAGGGAAAGAGTGACTGCCCAGGAATTCCCTAAGCAGTCTCACCTGGGGTGACTCAGGTGCTGACTTGGAATCCTAAGGGTGTTGGTCTCATTAATTAGATTTTCATGCATCTGGATGCAGTATCTGCTCCCCAGTTTACTAGCCTAACAATGTCGGAATTGAGGAAGGGATTGCAGTTCTAGGATGGAGGGTTGAGGGTAGAAAAGAGCATATCCTCATAAAAAGGGGACACATCTCACTCCAGTTACTCCACCTTCTCCTGGATTCCCCCACACTCCCATTCAGTACGGTTTCCCAGAGTCACTTCCTGTCAAATTTCTGTGGAGGAAAAGCTCAGTTCCTGCAGTGGGTGGAGTCTCTGCTTCCTCAGAGCACTGTTCCTGATAGAGAAGTGATGAAAACATGACTTACTCTCCCCTTGGAATTTGAATCATCAAACAAAACTCTTCTTCCTTCTGAATCCCTTTGTCTTCTCATCTTGAGTTCAGCCTCTTCCCAGGTCCACAAGGGCAAAAAACTATCACCAAACTCACTCTTCAGGCCCTGAGTGTGCACTTGAAATCTGAGCCATCATGAGAATGAGGCTCCAACGCATCCCCTGTTCCTTCCCATAGTGATGACTTTTCCTGCCTCCCAATGGAAAGACACCTTTCACAAAGACACAGAACTTGGTTTCAGGTCCAGAACTCTCCTTAAGTGAGCAAGAAATTTAATTTAAGTTTTACCTAAGGAGTGAGAGACCTAACAGCTTTTCATGCTCTTTTGAGCAGGCAGGACTCCCTGAAAAAACAGACAGGGGACAAATAATTTCCTCGGATGGGGTTGGCTTAGGAAGTACAGCCACCAAGTCCTGTTCTGAACCCATCAAGCTGGTGTGTTCAGGAAATCAAAAACATCCGTTCAGTTTTGAAATATGAACACAGAACTCATGCGGAATATTACAGAATTCTCCAGGGCTCAAGTCTGGAGAGTTCTGCTGGTAATTAGGTAAAAATGATGAATAAAACAATCAACTTCTCTCTTGTTTTGTTTTGTTTTGTTTTGTTTTGCTTGCATTGGAGATCAAATCCAGGACCCATTCTACTATTGAGCTATATTTCTAGACTCATTAAAATTATGATTATTATTTAAATTTGGAGACATAATGAGTTGCCCAGATGGGACCTAACACACAATCTTTCTGCCTCAGCCTTCCAAAGTACTGAGAATACAGGGATTTATCATCATGACCACTCAGTGTGTCTGATTTTAGGACCTTTTCAATTTCAGAATTGTGCATGAGGCATTACAGGCGGGGACCATGACGAGAGAAATAGGCAGAATCAGTAAAACCAGCCGAGTAACAGTGTGAGAGGAAGTCAGGGGGGCAGAGGCTGGACTTGGGGCAGGGCGGAGCCCACCGAGCGAGAGGAGGAGCAGGAGAAGGTGTGGCTGGGAGAACTCAAGCGCACTCATACGCTGGCCAAGGGCAGTCAGAGCCATAGGAAGCCGGCCCGGGAGCCTTCCCACCATGTCACCTACCAGGGCAAGCGAAAGGACACTTGAACAATTCAGCCTCCTGACAAGAGCTCCCCTCTATTGCACTTGATCTGTCATTCACTTAGAGTCCCTCATATGCTAACAAACTTCTGTGTTCTCATGGGAAGGAATGCTTCAGCTCATGGTGGGTTCTCTGCATGGACCTTGGTTAATTTCATCCTGCACAGTCGAGCTAAGCGGGGTCAGGTAGTCAATTCTAATTACCTCAGAGCACATCGTCAGGGCGTGGCTCCCTCTGCCCTAGTCTTTCCCCTCCTGGCCTTCAGGGGGGTTAACTATCCAACGTGAGTCTGTGAGGCCTCCACAGGTCAGGGGCAAATCATATTTCTCTGTTTACAACAGTAAAGCAAGCTCAGAAAGCTACAGTGTTCACAAGGCCACCAAGAAACCCAGGGAAATTTCATTTTTCCTGCACTCTCACATAGTTTTAATGAGCACTAAGTGAAAATTATGGAGGGCATTAACATAAAATCTGATGCATTTTATTCTACAAAATATACTAATTAATCTTGTACAAAGAGTAAGTTGAAAAATTATTTTCTATCCTTTCTAATGGGTATTCCCAGGGACTCCATGGCAGCATTGTATTATTCTTGAGGCTACATGAAGACTGAGAAGATGCTAGCCTGGTACAGATGTTGCACGATATTTCTTTGAGAAACTGTGCACAGCGTAATGAAATATATCTAGCTAGAGCTGCCTCATCTCTGAACGAACACATGGCTCCTGCTTTTGTATTTGTTACTGCATGAGGCACATTACGGGGGTGCTGGTTACCTGACTGTGGCTAAAGCAATTGAAAAGTAAGAAGTTGTTTCTTTCCAATTAATCTCAACATTTCAGTAAAGATGAAAGTTACACAATGGCAGAAAAACAAAGCACTTACACTAATATCCCTATTAATTAGTGCACACTTATCACATAGTACAATATTTAATTCAGTTCAGTAAAATTTAATAGAAATATTAGAAATGCTAATTACTATGCCATTACATTGCTTTACATATTTCCAGTGCTTTCTGATGAAAATATATTGAGAAACATTTCTTATCATTTTATTAGAGTCATTTAAAATAAATGCTGCTGTGCACAGAATGTATGTCCTAAAAAGGACTTGTGGAAGCATGTTGATGTGGGTTTATTGTTTCCTTTGTCCATACAAACACCTTGCAGTAGTGATGGGAACTTAGTAAGCTGAGTCAGGCCTGAGAGGTCTGGGCTGCGTTTGCATCTGCATCAGTCACCTGTGACCTCGGGCCTGGGATTCTCTAACATGAGGCTATAGCACGTGCCTTTACCTGGAACAACTGAAGTTTACCCAGAAGAAAATCAGGAAGAATCTTGTTTTATTAATCTCTAAATCCCAATTGCTGGTGCAAATTTGGTTTCGAATACATATCTACTTAATAAATAAGGAAAGAGGAAGGACAGAGGGAGGAAAGAGAAGGAAGGCAGGGAAAAGCAGCAGAGGGCCGGGGATTTAGTTCAGTGGTTCTAGTACCTGTCTTGCAAGTGCAAGGACCCAGGTTCGATCCCCCAGTAGCCATATACCATACTGGGCATGGAGACTCACACCCAGCAGCAATCAGTACCACATACCACAGTGACAGGCATGGTGGCTCACACCTGTAATCCCAGCACTTGGGAGGCAGAGGCAGGAGGATTGCTGTGATGTGAGTTTGAGTCTGAGCTCAGGGCCAGCCTGAACCACAAAGTGAGACCCTGTCTCAAAAAAACCTTAAAAAAAAAGCAGCAGAGAAAAAAAGAAGCAAGGAGGATAAGGGTGGGAAGAAAGGAAAGAGCAAGCCTGTGTGAGAATCCCCATGAGAAGATAAAAACTCTTCACATTGGTCTCACTTCTGAATCTCTCATGCTAGAATCCATTTAGATCCGTTGTCCTCCCACTTCATTTTGTAAATTTAAAAAATGGTTTCTGTTGGAAAAACAAAACAAAACTATTCTCATTCATGTACAGATATTGTCCAAAGCTGTTTTCATGCCACAACCAGAGTTCCCAGATCTGTGTAGCTGCATAGGAGACTGTGAAGCTACCAAACTTGAAATATTCATGCTCTGGCCCTCTAAAAATGTTTTGCCAATCACTCCTCTAAACATTCCACATAGCTTAGAGCTTCCCTAAAGGATGCCTTTAACGTATGATTCATGCAGAAGACTTCACCCTTTCTTGGATTATAGAGTTTAGGGTTATGAAGGATACTCCTCAAAAGACAGCTGCACAGAGAAACTCTTGAAATCATTACTGAGTTGTATTAACCCATTTATTGGTAATTTAAAACTTCTGAGTCTTTGAAATGAACAGGACAGGTAGTATGTATGAAACAGTATTGCCCTAACCATGGTTGTCAATTTATGTTGACCTAGAGCACTTTCTTCCAAAAAGTTAAGATGATCAGACATCTGTATTTGCTCAGAGATGTTGTAATTTTGAGCAATATTCTCAGATAATTACTAAGAATGTCTCTTAGGATCAAAATGTCCTGATTTGGAGAATCTATTATATCGCCACAGTGTAGGCACTTGATCTTGCAGTTATTATGTTTGTTTTTGTCAAATAAATTCTTTTTAACTTTGGAGAGTTTCCTGGGCCTGAGGGTATTTGATCCATTGTTGTTTCCTTGTTGATTTTAATCATGGTTTTTTGTCTTAGATCCTGAAGCAGGCTTACGTAAAAGATCACAGCTTTTGACTTTGTTTTTGAGAAAATAACTTCAGATAGGCCAATAGCCGAATGCTATCTCTGTGTATGACTTTCTCCCAAGAATGATAACAAAATGGATTTCTCTTGAAAGTGCTGTTTGACTACCAGGCTCAAATATGTCTTCCTCAATTCCTGTAAGACATCAACCTCTGTGGTATCAAAATCATCTAATTTCTCTTGTGGTTGAATCTAAGAAATTCTCTCAAAGTATCCCTTGCAAACGTGTTGGAAGATCACTTAAGATGCTCAGAATGTCTCCATAAAGATAATCCATTTCTCAGATGTTGTCTTCGCTAAGTCCTGGTAGGAAAACAGTTGGAATGAATAAGCTTGTGTGCTAGCCAGCTCTGTGTAGACTATTTCCAAAGCAGTAGATAGAGTGTTTAACCCAAAGCCAGTTCCACAGCTTATACAGCCTGGAAGTTTCTCCATCTAACTGCTTGAAGCTTTCAAGTGGCCACAAAAACTTTTTCTTTCCTATGGAAACTGTTTCAGTGACTCAGGTACAGATCTGCAATCTACTGTAAAAACAATGATCCATGTAGCTACTTAAAATTTAATTAATTAAAGTAAACATTTACTTTCTTGGTTTTACTAGCCAAGAGTTAAGTTCTAAGTGACCACATAAAGTTAGTGACTATAGTGCTGGAGAGCTTGGCTATGGCTATCTCTGCAGAAAGTTATATGGATCAGCACAATATACAGAGAGAAAAGACAATCAGTATAGTTCAGTTCATAGACCTATAGCAATATATCACCTTTTTTTCTAATAAGCACATGTCATATTGGAAAGCAGAAGGGCTGCATTATTGATGTGTATGAATTCAATTTATTTATCAAGCCACTATTACATGATAGGCCATATGCTGAATGCTGTGAAGAATGAAGGGAAGAAACATCGTTGTGCAGTGACCTGAAGAACTCCCTGCAGACAAGCCAGATTCGGGTCAGCACTGTGAGTATGAGCAGTTGGGTACAAAGAGAATAGTTCAACCACAGGCAAAATATCAAGGAGAATGAACTGTGTCCTCCTCTGGGAAGTGTCTCAAAAGAGCAAAATATTCATGTATTCATTCAGCCGACAACAAGCCCATGAGGGGACAAAGCAAATCTCCTCCCAGTTTTATAGGACACAGTTTGTCTTGTCAGTTGGTGGAGCTGCACCAGCATTAGAGCAAGGCCCCCAGTTGGGCGTCATTTCATATACATGCACCACGGTCTCCTAGAAGCTTTAGACCTAGTGAATGTGGGAAAGAAACATTAGTAGTAATAGGAAAGCAAGCATCTACAGAGTACTTTAAAGAGGAAACTTTAGTGAGGATACAACTTGAAGTTTCATTTCTGTTCCATTCTAAAATTCTATGACACCTAGACGCTTAAGGAAAAACAGCATTTCTAAAGGCGTCTATGACACTGCTGCAGGTAATGCACCAGAAAACAAGGAGTGTTCATGGGCCAGTGCTGTGAATGCTGCAAAATAAGAAATGGAATGGCTCACAATACACTGAAGCTCATCTTCATCTGGTGGGGCGTATTCAGAGGCATCATCATTTGGAAGCTGTCATGTTGAGCATATGGCTTCGTCGCCCTTCTGATCATAAAGGGCATCACCATGCACATTTTTATAAGGCTCTTGATGGTGTTGCCTCTTGAAGACTTAATTTAATCTTACGGGGAACATAAGAGAGCAGAGTTTGTAAATGCGTGTTTGTGGTAATGTGGTTTCTTTTGAAGAACATTAGGCTATTTATGCCTTAACGGTGAAAGCAATTTTAAAACATAGAAGTTTGCATGTCAAGTGCAGAAGCAGAATACAGGTTCATCATCAAACACCTGACAAGGTAGTGCAAACCCGAAATGGCATCCTTCACCGCTGGCTTGAAAGACTCCTCAGCTGGCTTACTGGCAAACAATGGACCACAGCAGGTCAGTGCTTTTAGTTTATAGCTTGAGGATGTCTTTTTTAGTGCTTTATTTTGTCCCTCCAGGCAGAGACATTTTTACTCACAGATATAAAGCAGGAAACACTGATCTTAGAACTGACTCCACAAAAAAACCATAGATCTTTACAAAGAAGAGACAGAGACAACTACAGTGGTCCATAGAAAAGAAGAAGGTAATTAAGATGCACTTGTGGGCATGCTGGCATCTTTCATATGGCAAGTATGGATTTTCCAGTATGCGCAACTGTGTTCTGTTGCTCTTCCTTTTCTTCTATAGCTGAATCACACTCTCAGGACACAAATGCAAAACTAGAAATAAGGCTGAGCATCTTGCCCACTCATGTAGCGTCTATTTCAGGGAGTTGAGGAGTTACAGGGTAAGATTTGCTTCAGAGGTATTCTCTGGGAATGTTTTTTAAGATCGCTGAGGTGGGCCAAAATGAACATATTTAGTTTGACTTTGGACATGAAATGGACATTCTACTGTAGAAGAGGAAGTGTCTAAGTTTCAGATCTCTGTAGTAAAGCAGCCCTTGGTAAGGACAGAACTCAGTCTACTATTGTATAAATATATTCATACAGAAATAAGACAGTACAGAGTTGAGGGACCAGGGAAAGGTCATTAATATGAAGGCTTAAATTGCCATGTCTAAGGGGACAGATGATAGTTTTGCAAAATAGCTTCAAGGACATCTCCCATCTTACATGTTCTTCTCACAATATGAGTGTAACTCTCTTTTCATTTAAGAGTGCCATCAATGTCCTTATTCCTTAAACTATACATACTTTATATTTACATTTAATTTTTAAAATTTATATTTAAAATATAAATTTCAGTGACATTTTTTAAAGGATGATCAGGTAGAATTTATCTAAGATTATTGGGATAACGTGGTGGTTAATACTGTCAATAGTACTGAGTTAAGAGACAATTGGTCTGTGAGGACACTAATCTCATCAATATAGAATTTAATAGCTAAATGAGCCCCTAGGAGGAAAGGCTGAGCTGAGAAAGAAAGTGGACCACATGGGCTTGACCTTGAGGACTACATCCAGTCCCAGCCTGCTCCCTCTCTGGCCCTTACCCTGCTCTCTGCCTCGATGACATGAATGGAGCAGCTTTCTTCTGCTCTCCTTTTATCATGATGTTTCTGCCACAGAATTAACTGACCATGGATTGAAATTTTTAAAACCATGAGCCAAGACTAATTTCTTCTCCTTTAATTTGTGACTAGCAGGTATTTTGTCCCAGTAATGGGAAAGCTGATAAAGACAGACAGGCATAGGGATTATCGTAATGGGATTTGCAGTGGAGAGAGATTCAGCTCAACTCTGAATACATGACGAGCAAGTAAGAATTTATAGCTAATGATCAGGATGGTGATCAGTAGAGAGAAAATTATTAAGCATGGATAAAAGAGATTCTGGCTAACCTCATTCAATAAGACTTCTGCTAAAGATGGGCTGGAATAATCAGATATTAGCTGGGAGACAGAAGAAGATGAGGAACCCAAATAGATGTTAAAGACAAACAGATATGGAGAAAGGAGTGAAGAGTCTTGCTAATCTGATTTATCTGGATTTTGCTAAAATAACTATAGAAGGAAATGTAAAGATGGGCCAGGACAAGATTCAAAAGCTCAAGGTTGGTCAAATCAAAAACCTTTATCAGTCTCAATCATTCAATGAAATCCAATGTTATGAGCTCCAATATTGTTTCTGGAAGTCCATGCTCCTCTTCCATATTTGCTGGAGATCACTGGACTGTAAGGAATCCAAACTGTTCCCTCCAGGGGCCACATGGAGGTGCATAGCAAAAGAGAGAAATTTCTACTCCTTCAACAATTGCTTCAGTTCCTGCTGCTGGTTTCCTCTCTTGGCAACATTCTACCAATTACTAATCCACAGAAACTATAAGAGACAATAAAATGCCCTTATGCTTTTTAGCCACTATCTTTGAGAGTTGCTTGGAACATGGGAGTACATGATGAAATCCACAGGATTAAGGGATCAAGGTTAATCTTGGGAAATGAGCAGACAGGGTGGGTAGTAAAAAGATGTCAGTTAGGCTGGGAGGAAGATGGAGTGACTCTGTGGGATGGATGGTAATGGAGAAGTGCTTAACAAGATTAGAGAATAGTTCTCCTGAGCAGCATACAACCCTGACACCTCTCCTTCACTCTCATAAGAACAAAATCCTCAAAAGGATTTTGGGGGAGAGACACAGAGCAATCAAGTAGGGGACTGCCAGGGCTGCAAAGTTCCAGGGCTAGCAGTATATACAGGGGTTGCACAGTGCAGAAGAGCAGGGGCAGGAAATGATGTAAAGAAGTGGGAGAAGGCTGATAACATGTCTTCACATAGGCACAACACTACTTCAAGAGTTGCAGGTACTTTAGCCATACGTGAGAACTTAAAAGTTCCACCTAAGAATCATAAAGTAAAATTGGCTGAATGCCCACTTAGCAGATAAAAAGGCATAGGCCAAATTTAAAGACCAATTTGAAGGGCTTAATGCTATACTATGATAGTTTCAACAATGAATCTCACAAATTCACATATTGAAGTTCTAAATCCCTGGGCCTCAGAATGAGAAATATCAGGCCCTTAAAGGAGTACTTCAGTTAAAATGAGCTCCATAAGTGGACTCTAATCCAGCATGACTGGTGTCTTACAGGAAGAGTAGGACACAGATGAAGGGACTAAGAGCAGATGCAGCAAGAAGACACTCACGTGCAGCCACGCAGGCCTCAGCATGGGACGGTCTGGTGACATCATGACTTAGGGTTGCACAAAAATGCAAGCCACCCTGGGATCCAGGCCACCCAATTTGTCGTATTTTGTCATTGAAGCCCTAACAAACTAAAAAATGCATGTTATTTTCTAATTACTTTTTTTTAACATATCCATTAGTCTTGTGCTTCCAAGCAGTCTATAAAATCCTGAAAGATAGAAAGCACAATTGTCTTCAACATGCTTCCCAGGTTCTACTATCAGGAACATTTACCAAGCATACTTAATAAATAAGCAGGGTGACAGGAAACAGAAACAAGACCTTAAAATACAAACAAGTGAAAAATAGTTAACATAAAATGCTTGAACTAAGGGATCATTTTGGGAAGTAACTAAAGACCCCTACGGGAACTGCCCTGGCATTTGGAAGGCTGGTTAGGAAGAAACCCACTTCAAAGCCATTTATTCAAGATAAAATGAGCCAAGGGTAAGGTTGAAGCAGCTACAAGGGCAGGGGCTGTTTCCATTTTTGGGGGTCTGAAGCTTATTAATTTAGGGCAGGAAGCTTCTCTTAAGAAATATACCCTAAATTACAAATAAAACAAGTACAAAATAATGCCTACTTATGAAGTGAAAGTAAATTACAAAACCATGAAAAAAATCACAAGTGTTGACAAACAATGCAAACATTGCTTAGCCGGGATTGAGAAAGAGTGAGGAACTACATGACTGATGATTAGAAATAGTTTTCACAGATCTACTTATGGGCTTGTATGTTTCTAACTTCATTTCTCCATCACAGACACACACACACACACACACACACACACACACACACACACACACACAGGGACCCTGTTGAGTATCAACAGCTCATATCTCTGGCAATGCTGAGTGGCACAGTGGATAAAAGATCCCCTAGCACTGCTTCTCTGCCAAGATGAGGAGCAATGATAAACTGAAGGCATCTGAACTCCAGCTCTCACCAAATGTTCCATTTCCATTTCCAGCCAACACAGACAGGCACAGCAGGCGATCCCGAATGGTCATGACTTCTGAAGTGTCTGACTGTGGCATCACCCTGGGAATCCCTAGCTAGATCCATAAGTAAGGCCCTTTGGGACTTGTGCCAATAATGAGTCCTTCAGTTTAAACCATATTAGCCTTAGGGCAAGTCTAACTCTGAGTAAAGCAGAGGAAAAGATAATCCAAGTAAATATTATAAGGTAAAAATGACAGACTTAGGTTATAGTTCAGATATCTCAAACACTGAAAGACAATAACATTGGAGAATGAGCTACATTTCTTCTTTAGAAGATACATTAAATGTAGGTCCAAATACAGAAATACAACAGAAAAGCTGAGGGTGGATATTCCTCCACATTTAAGAACTCCATTATAAGTCAACCCAGGCATCTGAAATGAACAGACTCTTCAGAGGAAGAAGTAAAAGCAGCTAAGAAGTATATGAAGAAATAATCAATATCACTGGTCATTCAAGAGATGCAGATGAAAACAACACTGAGATTTCATCTCACTCCATAAAGAATGGCTGCTATCTCAGAATTAGCCAGCAACAAATGTTGGTGAGGGTGTAGAGATAAAGGAACCCTTCTCCACTGTTGGTGGGAGTGTAGACTCATATAATCCCTGTAGAAATCAGGAGGAGATTCCTCAGAAAACTAGGATTAGAGGTCCCATTTAGCCCTGCTATTCCTCTGTTAGGTATATATACAAAAGATTTATACCACAGCGACACATGTGCAGCCATGTTTATAGCAGCTCAGTTTGTGATAGCTATATCTTGGAAACAACCAAAATATTCATCAACTGGAGACTGGATAAACATGTGGTTCTTTTATAGAGTGGAGTATTTCTTTGCCATAAAAAATGATAAGATTGACTCATTTATACTCAAATGGACATAACTTCAGGACATATTCATAAGTGAAATAAATAGGTCACAGATGTATAATTTTCATATCTTTTCTCTGGGAAAATGAAAGTGTAAGTGAGTTCTAGAATATATAGTAGATATTTCCAAAAGGAAATAGGGCTAACAAGGGGAAAATAATGTCATGGTAATAAAGAAGGAAAGAAAGCTTATGTATATAGGGGTGGGGGTTGTAGACTGGGTAAAGGAATGGGAAAAAATGAGAATGAAGTTGTGTCAAATACTGGTACAAATTCTCAACAATGAGTACAATCATGATATGTATATATAATGCACCAATAAAGATTTGGAAAAAAATAAAGTCAGCCCAGGGAACTCAGGTAGGTGGGCTCCATCCTGTGTGAACCTCTATCCTTATAGTCAGCTCATGGTCCATAATTGTGAAGCTGCAGCAAATCCATAACATTGGAGCCAGAAGGAAGAAGGCCACTCCCTGTGAGCTCTTCCCCTGTATGCCCTGGTACCTGTCAGCTCTCTACACGGGGACAGCTCACAGAAAGGGAGGCTGGGAAACAGTCTCTATAAAGCAGCCGTGTGCACAGTGGAAGTCAGCTTTATTATTTATTAAGAAAGGAGAATATAATAGAGATTGGGAAATTAGCCACCTCTGCTCCAGTCTGTCACAGATAAACAATGTTAGTGAAGCCAGATAGCTTCCCCTCTGGGCTTACAGATAACAGGAGTGACAAAAGTACACAGCAGTCAGCATGTAAAACTATAGCTTTACAGCAAAGTACATTCCTTAAACTGTACTTCCTACTCCATGATACTTAATCTGGACTTGAAGAATCGTGAAGTTACATCTCTACGACTGTAAACACATTGGCCCTGCTCACTCCACACAGTCAGCAACCTGATTATGTAAAGTTAATTCTGTTTCTCCACAGAACATGGCCCAATGAAGGATTATCTTTTCAATCCTGATTCCCTGTGGATCTGACACAGTGTATTCTTCTCTGAGACTAAAATCTACCCTTCTTGAAAGCTTTCAAACCTTTCAAAGCTTCCAGTGATATAAACAACCCCTGAAGCATGTGTGCCTCAGGTTCACTACCACCACCTGCCCTCAAAACCTTGCCGTTCAGTCATCTGCCCCCTGCACCCTCTCACACACCTCGCTCAGCTCTGTCATTCCCCCACCCCCCACCTAGCTGCCTACTGAACATGCCAACCGCACTCTGCTTGAGATTCTCTACTCGGCCACCCTACTTCCTGAGTGTTTATCCTTTTCTCTAAGACTCGTGTCTTCTGGTAGACTTTCTTCTCACTACCACATCCTTCTCTTCTTCTGCACTATTTTTCTTCAAAGTCCCTAGCATATTATACAAATAGTTTCTCCCCCTCCTCTCTCTTTCTCTCTCTCTCTCCAAGAGGAAGGCGTAGATGCAAGACAAGCAAAAACAGCAATATTCAGCTCAAGATCACCACATACCACATATTTGTGTCATAAACTGATGGAATTAATAATTTTATGAGGATAATTTTCCTACTTAGGTATTAAGGTTAACATTTTATCTTTTCTATCTTGCATTGTAAAATGACAACTCAGAAATGCAATCTTAAAGAGAGTTGGTAAAGGGAAACGAAAAGATGCAGTTCTGTCTTCGATCTATTTAATTTGGGTTGATGATGCGAACTTCAGCTGAACCTGTAGGTAGAAATGGATTGAAGGAGAAATTTCCAGGCAAAGACAGAAGATTATTTGAACATAATGATTTATTTGAAGACAGAAGTTAGTCTGTCTTTAATTGGGAGATTTAGCTACAATTTCTGCTTCTTTGAAAGGTGAAGGAAGTATTTGAGAGGCTTAACTTTTTCTTCTCTTCAGGGTACCTTTCTGAGGTTGACATTAAGGAATTAGAGTCACATATTCAATTGATATCAGAACACAATGACAAGATTCCCTGCAGATATAGGTTCTAGAGCCCCAGATTATGAAGATTTCTGTTATCTTTTCCATTTGCCCTCAGACTAAGGATAAGAAAATCTCATTATCTTTTGAAACAGTGCCTTGTCTTTAAACATATCCAAAGTCCTAAGTGCTGCCTATTCCTGATTTATTCTCCAGGAACGTTTTTATTTTTAGCTTTGCTTCTTGCAACTAAAAAGTTGAGCTCATTCCCTGAGGAAATGTAACAGCCTTCTCTCTGGGAAAGAAACCTAGAAACATTTGTCCTGAGTGATATATCCCTCATGTGGCGTTTGCACACAGATTCTACTGGACATTTCCAGGGCATTGTTTAACATTCAAAGGTCACATGTAAAACTGAGTATATGGTACCTTTGTCACACATTAAAGTAATGTGAGCCATGCTTGAGCTAAGAGACACAAGGTTTTTGATGTCTCCCACAGCAAGAAATTATATCTGATAACATGTGCTTGGTAATTACATACCTTTGTGTGGGCACCAATGCCATATGCATAATATACCCCAATGGCACCATTGCAAGGTTGTAGACTCACATTTTGTGGACAAGTCATTTAAAATCACCTCTGCTACTGCAGCATTGTCTGTTATGCTTTGTTCTACATGGGTGTTTCTGTAACAAATTCTAAAGTTGTTAAGTGATTTCTTTAAAAATCAAACTAATGCTACTATACTGGAGATATTTTTTTAAGGACTATGAAAAAACATATATTTTGGTAAAAGATTAGAATGAGAGAAATAAGAATGCTAATAAAACCTTTTCATCAATCACTCATAACAGTAGAAGAGCCCTTTCACAGTTGTAAATCATGGGTATTTCAAAACATTTCCACCAGGTCATTTTACCTGTTTGAAGTGGAAGGAATTTAATGAAATGGCACAGAAAAGATACTTTTATTTGCTCGGTCCTACTTGCTCACATTTTAAGATTCATGAAGATTTCTTCCTTAATTCACAATTTTCTTTTTTTTTCAATATGATCTCTTTTTTAACCCTGTGAAATATGTACAATTCTGAAAATGAAATAACCAAATGATTACGACCATAGACTTTTACAGCTGAGTTTATGGGCCTAGGTTAAAAATCTTAATTTCACTATTCCTTCCCTATCTGTCCCTCAATATCCCTGAACTTTTCTGTTGCCTCATCCATAAAGTGAAGGAAACAACAGAAATATTGTATTAAGTTCTTGTTGGAATTAATGCAGGTATCTGACATATAATGTGATGGGTTAGATCTAAAACTTCCCCTCAAAGAAGGGAACAAGAGGAGCCTGTTGGACGGACTTGGAAGGGTGCTTTCTTGTTGCTGGTTCTTACTCCTTTGCTTCTTCACTGCCAGAGGGTGAGCAGCTTTCTTTCATGACTTTATATCATGCTGTTTCTAACATGCCTAAATAATCAGGCATTGAGTCCTCTGAAAACCACAAGCCAGAATAAGTCTTCCCACCTTTTAGCTGTAGGTGTCCATCGTTTGTCCTAGTGATGGAAAACTGACTAATGCAGATAATTTGAACTGAGAGTGAGGTCACTACTGTGACTATGCCTGACCCCATGGCTTAGAAACGTTTATAACTTGTTTGCCAGAGGAGTTTGTTACCTAGGAAAGCCCCAGAATGCCATTAGTTAAGGTCATTTTGGTTGGCACTCAGAAGATCAGGATGCTCATATGAATGTGGACAATAAAGGCCAGGCTAACAAAGTTTCAGATAGGAACAAAGGCTGTGTTAGAAACCGGATTGGAGGCCATGTGTGTTTCATTCTGGTAAATAATTTAAGTTGTGTCCGTACCCTAAGATTTCTTGTGCACCTGAATTTAAAGGAAGTGTACTAGTTGATTTGGCAATTTTAAAGCATCCCAGTATTCATACTGGCATACATACTCCTGGTTGCTGTCAACCAGATTTATAATGAGACTCAAGAGCACAATGTAGAATAAAAGATGTGAAAAGTCTGTGGTTACACCATAAAGGGACCAAGGAGGGCACAGTTGCTGAAAAGATTAATATTCTTTTTTTAATTAAAGAAGCTAAGTACTCTGCATAAGGACAATGAGAAGATTCCTTGAAAGCATCTTGGAAACAAACCTCATCCAGACAGGCTTAAAGGAATAAAATAGTCTCCTCTGAAAGGCTTTGCCTTGAAAAGAGAGCCCTGGGGTACAATGTTTATTCAGGAGCACTTCAGGAAGTATTTCCCTCCGGTCAGCTATTTAGACACTTAAAGGTCTCTGCAGCTGTGGCCCAGTGAGGAAGACTACTCGAACTGGTAGCAGACCTTGCCACCATCCAGATGGTGTCAATTTTTCAGGTACGTAGAATGCAAAAGTTATAGGATCACAAAGGCTTTCACCAAGATTTTAGAAGAAGCCCTGGGAGGCCAGGCAAGAAGGTATGCCAGTCCCTATCAGGGGTTCATGAGTTCACAAAGCAGAGAGTGTGAAATCAAAAGTTCAGTGGTGACTCTAGAAAATTAGAAACCCGAGGAATATGGAAGGTCTGCTGAGGAAAACTACATGAAGTGAGTAAAATCAGCCCAAGAAAGAGGCCATGTGGGATACAAAGAGCAGGGCTTCCCCAAGCCTTTGGATCTCACCACAACCTGCTGCAGGTGTTGTACATGGAACTAGAACACTGAACGCTTACAGTCCTAGTTTTCAATCTTGCTTTGGACTAATTTCTATTTCCCTAGTCTTCCTTTTTGGGCTGGAAGAGTTCACTGTATATAGCACTGTATATTGAAAGTATTGGCTTTCTTTTTCTTTTTCATGAAAGCTTAAAGTTAAGCATTTGCCTTGCTTCTCTGAAGATACTTTGTAGTTGGACTTTCCAGCAGTGTTGGGACTATGAAGACAGACATTCTTAGAGCTACATTAAACACACCTCTGCATTAAGAAATGTGATTATCATGGACATCTCTTATAGTGAACTTGTCGCTTAGATACATTACTGCTCATGACTAACCTTACCATGTAAAAGATGTCAGATGCCACAGAACTGGGTGCACCACCAAGTTACTCTGCCCTAAACAACTCAAAATTTCATATGTTTCAACTAAAATCCTCTATAAAATTGGTCAAAGGGTACTGCCATATGCAAGTGCATAGAGATAATAATGTATGTACTCAGTCTAGCTGAGATTAACATATGCTGCTCTTATAGGAGGGTAAGCTAGGTAGACATCTTGCAGGCAGAGAGGGTGGCTCTGAAAAAGCTTATATGGAAGGAGACAATATGGAGGACAGTTAAAGAGACCTCTTCTGAAGGTTAGCATTACCAAAGGAGAGAACTACCCCACCCACATAGGATAAACAGCCATGCTTGATATGCTAAGTAGGTACCAGTCTCCTGGGGTAGAGGGCCAAGATCTTGACCACTCCCTCCCGGAAGATTCCCAACTAAAAATTCTTGTACTCTTGTTATGTGACTTGATTTCTCCTCAGATCCACATTTAATAAATATCACCTAAGCAACTATTCTTATTGTAATCTTACTGGTTGATCATGGTTTTGTCCATTTTGTGATTTCTCACTGTACCAATATTATGTAAGCAACTGTGTTTGAAATGTTACTGGTTGACTATTTTTTTCCCATCTTAAACCTGCCTCACCTCATGGCTTTGCTTCAGAAAAGCCTCGTGGAAAGTGAGGTGGGTGGGCCACTCATTTTCAAGTCCTTCTTCTCTCTTGGGCAGAAACTGTCTTTCTCAATAATTTTTTTTCTTACTTTTAACCTCTGTCATTTCTTAAATTCATTCTTTGATTTTAGAGAACACAACCCACATTTCAGCTATATAGCAGGTCAGGAGCAAGGCCTTGCTCCCTCCCTGTATCACTGCTATACCCTTAAATGTAATTTCAACTTTCTACAAATTCTCTAAGAGGGAACAGTGTTGTGTTTGGTGGGATTATGTGGGCATTATACTGTTTGGGGGAAAATAACTTGATACAATGTGAAATTTACAAATAGCAAAATTATCACCATGTTTTTCTATGATAATATGACTTCCAATGACTATAAGCCTGTAGGAGTTTCCACTTTGAGGATGTTCTTGTCCTCAAACCATACAGAGATTATCTTTCAGACAGGTGAAAGAACCTATCAAGTGACTTTTTGCTGATATGTGTTTGAAAGTGATGGGGCTGACCTGTGGTCAGTTATTAGGAAAATGGCAACTACGCAATCAAGAAGCTAAATACATAGTTTCTCTGAGTCTCTCAAATGTGGTTGAATGAATTTCCTTCTAAGTATATAAGCAGATAGACTTTAGCAAATATACCTAAAAATTGCCTGTTTAGGTGAGTATATATGTATATTCTCATAGCCATAGATTTTGGATAGTAACAATCTCTCTAGATTAATTAGTACATTTACTATTAGAAAATTTGAAACATACAATGTTTTAAAATTTTTCATGAATAATCATTAAATTTCAAAAGTAAAATTTTACTGAAAATACACATTTTAATGAGCAATATAAAATTTTATGTGTATGTATGTATGGACAAATAAATATTGGCTAAATGGAACAAGCTTCATCACCATTTCTATTTTTCATTTTCATATGTGTAAAGATTTTCTCACATAAAAAATAGATGAGACTGAGAATTTCTTACATGAAAGAAAGCCATTCTTTAAATGTCCAAGTTATAGGTAAAATATCACATTAGACTTACCACTAAAAACACCTGACAGTGTAGTCATTGTTCTTCATTTTATTGAAACCAAAGAATTGGAAATGACTAAAATTTCAAAATGATTTGAATCTAGTTATTAGCAACTCATTTTCTCAACACCTAACAATTTCCATTTTAAAAAGTGATCTGGCCCATAGGCATTACAGTGTGTGGTTATATTCTTCTGGATTGGAGTTTGGGGAAGTATGCTTTACTTCTATATGAGGGAATAAAGTAAACAGATTGATTTCAGAAGCTCCAGAATGGAAAATTATTTTCCTCAAATTAGATATGCCCCCTATGTGCTAGAAAATTATCATGTACCTCCAGAAATATCGATGCCCAGGAATGAAGAAAGCAGCTGCTAAAGATCTGGGAGGGAGAAATACTTGCTTCTAACTCTACTGTATGTCTAACCATAGCCTAGGTTAGGTCTATAATTTTCTCTGAATATAATACATATAATGTATTATATAAATTATATGAATTATATAAATGTATTATATATGTATTATATAAATTATATGTATATAATTTTCTCAATCTTTAGAAAAAGATTCCCAGGACAGTGTGACAGTATCAAAGGGCTATATCTCTGAAATAGAGGAAAGACAGTGATCTCTTAGAACTGGATTGACATAGGGTCCTCCTTTGGCCCTAACACTTACCAGCAATGTTACACTCAGCAAATTATTTGACTTCTTAGAGCCTCATCTTGTCAATTGTGTAACAAGGACAGCAACCTGTCTTTAAGTATTGTGGGGAAGATGAAAGTGTTACACGGGAGTCATTTAGCACAGCATCTAATACATGGTAGTATTCAGGAAACAATGGCAGTGGCTACTACCATCATGATCATCATCATAACTACACCGACCAGAGTTGATTGTTGGTAGTTGCCATGACCAAGCACCATAGTGTCATGATGAGGAGGCAGGTCTTGGGGGCCCAGCTTCTTCATTGTTCCCCACACTGGGAACAACCGTAAAAGAAAACAGACTGATCAGATAATCTCAAGAGAATTCGATATGACAGAAAGCAACACGTCCCATTCATTGCAACACTTTTTTCTCAAAGAGAAAATTAGAAGTAATGAAAAACCAAAATTTCTGATTAAAAAGCCCCAAATATTTTAAATTATCTCATCCATTAGGCGTATGGCAGGCCATCATATAATTTCAGCAATTTAATCTCATTTATAAGATGTAATGACCTTACTTTAAACATCATATGAAAATTAAATTCAATAAAAATTAATGTACACTTATATCTAACTAATTTAATGACAAAAATTAGGCTTCATTGTAAAGGTCTCTGATTTTGATTTAAAGTGTAGGTGGCTACAGAAGGAAAGTGAAGAAGATGTAAAATATCACATAATCTTGGGAAGAGGGATTTACTTAAATGTAGAGAGTAAATGAGAGCTAAGGGACATCCATTTCTTTAATTATAACTTCATCAAAAGTATACTAATCAAATGATGACAGTCCATGAAGGACTTCGATTTTTAAATATAGGACTAATGCACAGAATCACAGGATTCATGCTACTCAGTAACAACTTGTGTGGAAATGATAACTGCCAATGATCAAACAAAAGCTGTGAGGACTTTTTGAAAGGAAAAGTAAAATCCATCTGTCATTTGTTTCATTTATTATTAATAAAAAGGATATCTTATATCCATGTGATAAATCAAAGTAATCCCCTCAAATGTGAAGTTCAATTACATTAGAAATGCTTCATTGTCATTCACTTAGAAACTAAACAGCAAGAGATGTAGAGAAACTGCATACTGACATGCTGGTGAGGACTTTAGAAGAGAACAACACGTGATATGGTCTATCCAGGGTGTAAGCTTGGTATTCAAAATGGATTTTTCCAAAGCATTTGGGTTTTACATTTTTCTAATGAGTACATGAAGATGAGTGAGAAAATATAGCTTATTAGCTGAAGTTTGACCATTCAAAATATACCATAAATGTATTCCCTCACGATACTAATCAGAGTAAGTTTAAATGTTTTGTTAGCTCATAAGTTATTTTAGTTTTACATTTTCAAAAGATATTAATTCACAAAAAAGAAACCTTAATAAGTCCTCCAAAAGTTTCTCTAAGTTGTATAGTGAAATATCTCTTTTAAGAACTCTTTCTTTAGGGAACTTAGTTGAAAAAATATTTTGAGAAATATAAAGACTACACACAATGATAGATGTCTCACCCCCAAAAGGAAAGTATACAAGCATGCTCTGACATGGTTTTATGAAAGCTATTTATTCCTATTAAAGGTTGTACCAAAAAGGTTCATTCTTTGACCTACAGAAACTTAGAACTGTTTTTTGGTTTTTTTTTTAAAGAAGAGACTATACATTCACATGAAGCCTGCTTCACACCATTAGAATGGAGTTATAACTTGACAACCTTTGGAAAGAAATAGAATCTGACTAAGTGAAGAGCAGTGAGTGGAAGAGTGGAGGAGGAAGGATGATGTGAGCACAATGGCTCATTGTACATTACAAAGAGGGAAAGAACAGTAGCTCATCCCTGAACGTGCTCAAGCCTCTGTGTACTGAGGTAAGTTACAGCTGCAAGGACTTCTGGGAAGATGCAGAAGTGAATGTGCTGGAGAGCATCCAGCTACTGTTCCATTCAATATTATTTCTTCTAAAATGCAACAGATTCCAGAATGCCTCCCTTTTCTATTAATGGATTTCTTACTATTTCTCTCAATTTATCTTAGATTCACTTATCTAATTTGGAAGAAATTTCATGTTCAATGCCAAAAAAACCCCTATTTTGTCTTTTAAAAATAAAATTTAAAATATCATTGGTTATCTTTCAATGACTATCTAAAATTTATAAACTATTATTTAATATTTATATTTTCCTTTTGGGCACAATACAAAAGCACCAACTTTTTTCTTCTCCTCTACAAAAAGAAAGCAGGGACGCTAAAAGGAGAGAATAAAAAAAGAAACCCAGAAAACTCTATGCCGTAAAATGTTCTTGTGGAAAATTACATCTATCCATTTGCTATTGCTATAAATAACTACCTGAGAGTAGCTAATCTATAAATAGAGCTTTATTTAGCTCAGAGATTGGGGGCTAAGAGGCCCAAGAACATGACACTTGCATGTAGTGAAGATCTATTTACTTGGTATGTAACGCATCAGAGAGGCCATCATGGTGAGACAGAGCCAGTTTCCCAGAGAGAGCTCACTTCTACAAGGTTACTTTCACAGAACTCATTAATCTACTAATCAATTAACCTATAAATCCTTGAATGGGATGGATTAATCACCCTCCATGTCCCACCTCAATTAACTAACATAGAAATTTCAGGATTAAATTTCCAATATATCAATTGGCATCTTCATTTTTTATGTTCTATGTCCCACTTTATGATTAGAAAAGAACTGATGAATTGGAAAACAAATATTTTAAGAGATGATTCATAAATAATTACCTCACCTTCTGAATCCTTTCTATCCACCATGCCCACTGTACATTTAGTGGAACTGGTATAGAAAAGAATATATATGGATTGATCTTTACTATAGAAATTCAAACTATCAGATTTTAGCTTTAACTTCTTTTTCCCTCCTGATATTGCCTCAGTGGTTCTAAATATAAATTACAGTTTCTGGTACATAACAAGCATTCACATGTGAGTTGGGTGAATGACTAGTTGAGCTGATTTCCCATAAAATCAAGAAAACAGAGAATGAAATCAAGTGCAAATTTAAGATGAATATCTGACAGATAAGATTCTTTTGATTATCTGAGATTACAAACATATTAATTTATATAGGTATAAATATTCATCTTATTAATTTCATGAATGACATATATTAAGAAAGATTCCAGATTACTTGATATTGATGAATTCTAGAAAAATTTGGTAAAATTTAATGACAACACATTTACATGTATTATCCATAGTAAGCCTTTAAAAATTTTTACAAGATTCCAGACTTTACAATAGATTACCTTGGAACCAACTTTCCTGTCAAGTATAGATTAAAATCTCAGCAATATTAATGACCTGTGAAAGATGTGTGAAATGAAGATTCTGGACTTAGGAGACACTAAGAGATGGATATGATATCTGGCCTATTTTTCTCTGAAAGTTTTTTCCAATCTGAATGAAGTATCTGAGAGACTTAGCGAGGGGAAATATGGTAGCCTCAATAAGAAAGAAGGACTTTGATAAACATAACAGGTCAGAACCCAAAAGAGTGACATCCTGGGAACATAATCAAAAAATAGAATTCCGGCTCTATAACATCTATCATACATTCAGCACAAGGAAGAAAATATTCAAAGGGAAAAGGGAGGGGGGAATAAAAGCAAATAAAGAAGGGAAAGAAAAAACTTGATAGTAAAACAAAAAAAGGAAACAAAGCTTATATATATAAGAGGTTGGGGATGTTAGGGTGGACCATTTTCCAGGGGAATGGGAAAAAATGAGAATCAAGCTATGTCATGTAAAGGTACAGATTTTTAATTTTTAATGTGATCATAATGTATATGCAAAATGTACCAATAAAAAATAGAATTCCATTCAGATAGAAGTTTATTGAGTTAATTATACCTATAAAGAGGGTCAAATTATTTTTAAAATGTATCACATGTAATTTTTGGAACTGAGTTAAAATATATATGCATATACAATATTATAAGAATTGAAAAAACTTCAGGATAAAAAATGATAAAGCAAAATGAGAATTCTAAATATTGAGGTAAACATGAAGACAGTTTTAACAGAATAAAGAGAAAATTCTATGACTGAAAAATATAATAAATGAAATTGATGGCTCAAAGAGTGGTTTAATAACTAGTTGGACACAAATGATGAGAGAATTTGTGTCTTAGAATACACATTAGAAAAGATTCTCAAACAGAAGCATGAAAAAACAACTATGAAAAGCAAGAAAGCAAAAGGTCAATATGGTAGACATATGCTTGTGTAAAGTTAAAAGAGTGGAAAAAAATTAAATGGCAAAACAAAGTTGGATATGGCAATAGCTAAAAAATATCTAAAATGATGAAAGATGGTCATTTATTCAAGAATCATTGAGCATTCCAATGAGAAAAAAATAAAGATTCAGAGAAACACACATCTAGAACTTAAATCCCTCAGAAATACCACTACAGCTTGCAATGGACCAACCCCTCTGAAAGAAACACTTATCAGCATTAATACATGTTAAAACTACTTGAATACATTGTAGAGTGAATAAAAGTAGGCAGAGATTACAATGACTCTGTCACTGAGAGAAGAAAACCAAACCTTGTGAGATCTAAGCTGATGTGGCTTCTCCCCTAAGAAGGCCCTGCTCCCATTCTTGCTTTTTCTCTTTATAGAAATTAACTCATGGTACAAATTAATGGATTTCATTGTGATATCTCCACACAACCACAGATGGTATTTTGTTTCCATTTTCCCGAGTACACTTTCTGCCCTCCCTTGACTCCCTACCCACCCATCGCTTTTCCTTTATGAAATATAGTAGGATACATCAGGGGAGAGTCTATTTCCTCTGACACAAAGTAGCCAAGATAAAAAAATCCAAAGACATTTGCCTGAAGCACCAGAAACTAGAGCCAGATTGACAGAGTGAGGGAAGATTGAGAAGGAAATCTAGGAAAGACGATCCTGTGAACAACTCCCCAAATCCCTGCCTGAGCTCCCAGTGCCACACGGAGAGGAGAAATTCCAAGTATCCTAGTGGAAAGCAATCACTAGAACTATGAATGTGGAGCACGATCTCAGTTAATGTACACTACTAGGAAATAGATTTGGAATTAGAATCCTGTCTATTTAGAGAGGCTTGGTACATACTGTTGGCTTTCTGCTGAAAATCTAGAGTTGCTACCATTTAAAGCAAATATTAGGAGAAAATGTGGGGCAGATCTTAACAGTAAAGTATAAAACCTAATTTCAAGGTGATTTTTAAAGACATTTACTTGTGTAATAGAACAGTCTAGTGTTCTTCAAATGAAACAGTAGGGGTAAAGAAGAGTGTCTACAGTATATCACTCCAAATATTTTGTATATATTATTTTTAAAAATCACTAGACATGCAAAGGAAGAGTCATAGAGAAGGATGATCATATATCAAGAGAGATTGTTACCAATAGAAATGAATCCTGAAGTAACCCTGATGGTGCGATTAGCAGAGATTTTAAGGCTACTATTCTTTATGTGGGCAAAGAAATTCAAGGAAAGATAGCCATCTGGCACAGAGTAGGTATCTGAGGAGAAGCATACAGAAAAATTCTAGAACAGAAATGTATACTATCTGAAGTAATAAATTCATTGGTTAGGGTTAGTAGGAGGTAAGAAATAATAGAAGAAATAATTAGTTGTCTTGAGACAGAACAATATTAATTATTCAATCTGATGTACAATTTTTTTTTTAAAAAGAATAGGTCCTCAGTAGCCTGTGAGATAGAAGAAGCACTTATTAAATACATATTAGCAATCCCAGATCAAAATTAATAATGGGCATTTTTTTAATAAAATGATGGCTGAAAAATCTCCAAATTTGGAATCAGCATTAACTTACAGACCCAAAAACTCAATAAACATGAAATGGCATTTAAAGAAAATCACAAACAGGCACACTATGGTTGAACTGTAGATCAAAGGCAAGAACAAATACCTTAAAAACAAGGCAGGCATAAAAAAAGGATTTATAGCATCATCAATGGAGGAATAGAAAGACCTATTTTCAACCAACCAGAGAAAGCCACAAGATAATAGAGTGTTTTATGCAAAATAATAATTACTAAGCTCAAATTCTAAAGTCAGTGAAAATATCTTTTAAAAATAAATGCTGAATACTTCTCAACCAAAAGGCTGGGAGAACGAATAATTAGCAGATCTTCATCAAAGAAAATACTTAAGGGAGTTCCTCAGGCATATGGAAATTAATCCCAGATGAAGACATGAAAATGCAAGAGAAATGAACAGCAAATATGTGAGTACATTTTTAAAGTACTGACTTAAGAAACAACATGTTATGAAGCATAAATACAGGGACAGTGACAGTCCAGAAGGCAAGGGTGGATAAGTGACTTGGAATCACATAATCATCTATAGAAAGAGTAAATAAGAACATGCTATGCTATAAATGTTTGTTTTCCTCAGAACTCATGTGGAAATTTTAATTTTCAAGGTGATGGGTCGAAGAGCTGGAGATTTTGGAACTGATTAGTTCTGGAAGCACAACACACATGAATGCAGCTAGTGTCCTTATGCAGAGACTTCAGTGAGCTCTTGGCCCTTTTTGCCCTGTAAATTACAGTGGAAATGCCATCATGCCATAAAAGAAGAGTCCTCTCACCATAAAATAACATCACTAGCACTTTGCTTCTGGATTTCTCAACTTCCTAAACTCTAGGAAATGTAATTAAGTATTTCATTACAACAGATAAAATTGTCTAAGATAGAATATTTGTTTCCATTATAGTCAGAAAATATAGACTTCTATTTTGATTAATGTTAGGATTTTCTATCTTAATTCCCAATGGAATATTATATATAACATTTACATATGTGATCTGTACGATGTGTAGTATGCTTTATCTGTATTTATCAATGTATAATGTATGTATATACAAGTATATATCCAAAATATGCTTGTACAAACAATTGTTCTTAGGGTCAGGAAGTTGATAAGGATTTGGGGACGTATTATGAAGCTTAGATCATTATTAACTGCCAGAACTTCTCATTTCTTGTGCTGTGTTTGATACTGTTGATGATACCTATTGTATTATGTCAATAAAGATAATGTAATTTTTCTGTTCAAATAACACACACTGAAATTACTTAAGGAGCATTACATATTCAAGAAGTATAACCCACTAAGCAGCCATCTCATATGGGTTCCACATAATAGGAAGAAAGAGACTGGCAACAAAAGTTGACCAGACAGTAGGCAAGGAATGAAACCAATATTAGCAAAAAGGAATAGAAGTGAGAAAAAAAAATTCAAAAAAACTCTAATACAAAGATCATCACCACAGGAGAATTCAGGGAAAAAGGAAATATAGCAAACTGAAGCTCAATCACCAGGGTTCTTTGAGATGGCAACAAGAATATCTAATGAAATGTAAATCAGAAATAATCTCTGATATAATAACAGAGATACTATCCATAGTGAAAGATATGATTAATAACTCTAAAGACGAGATCAGGAACATGCTAGAATCTCAGATAACAAAAGCAATGAAACCTGTTAAACAACTTCAGAGTTCCAGGTGTTTAAAACTCCAAAGAAAGTTTGCAAAGTAGGATGAATGAATGTGAGGACCAAATTTCAGACCTAGAGGAGAGGATCATAACCAATGAATAGGAAAGACAAAATTTATGGAAAATGGCAAGGGATCACAAGAAATCAATCCAATACCTCCTACATGATACAAGGAAGAATAACATGACTGATTGGAGTCACTGAAGGAGACTGCAAAAGCTATATATATATATATATATATATACACATTATATACATACATATATATATACATATAATGGATATATAAGTTATATAAATACATAAGATACATATTTATATATATCTTATATATAAAAGATATTTAGATATTATATATTTATATTATCTATATTATATATATATACATATATAGTTATAAATAAAACTATATATATAAAACTGTCCATAGATTTAATGACAGAAAATTTCACAGAAAAAATAAAACAATTGGACATAAAGATAAGTGAGGCATATAGGGCTCCAAGTGGCTATGATATAAAAAAATCCATACCTAGGCATATAATTGTCAAGGTTCCACATAGCCAATAGAAAAAAATAAATACTAAAAGAAGTTAGATTTTTAAAAAACCCACATATAAAGGGAAGTTCATCAGTATCACAGCAGACCTTTCAACAAATGCTCAAGGCAAGGACAGCCTAAAGTGAAGGGTTCTGAGTGTTGGAGGAAAACAACCTCCAACCCAGATTGATGTATCCTGCAAAACTGATGGGGAAATAAGATACTTCCATAACAAGGAACACCTGAAAAACTTCACAAATACAAAAAAATACAAAAAAGTAAACAAATAAAAAGTAAAAAATAAAAAACCCTGTACTCCAGAAAAATTCTAAAGAATATCTTCGAAAAAAAATGACACAGATTCATGAGTCCCACCAGAGTAAACCCTTTGGGCAAGGCAAGACAATGAATGGAAAGGTGGGAAAGCAAAGAATGAAAGAGCCAAGAACAGGAAAACATCATGACATGGCTAAATCAGTCCATATCAATAATAACGACTAATGTCAATGGTCTCAATGTACCAACTGAAGGACACAGAATGGCAGAATGGATTAAGAAGATCCTACAATGCACTACATATAAGATACACACGTAAGTCAGAAAGAATGCCATAAACTGAAAGTAAAAGGATGGAAAACAATTATCCGTGCTGTAGGAAACTACAAAAAGGCAGAGTGGCTATTCTATCTGCAGACAAAATAAATTTCAAACCCAAACTGTTTAAGCGTGACAAAGAAGGACATAACATTCTCATACAGGGAATAATTCAAGGGAAAGAGATGACATACTTAAATATTTATGCACCCAATTCTAGTATACTGAACTATATAAAACAAATATTAATTAATATGAAAAGCCAGATAAGACTAATATAAAAGTAGTAAGGGACTTCAATACCTTGCTGTCACAACTAGACAGATTGATTGGACAAAAAATCAATAATGAAATCCTTGAACTGAACCAAACTTTTGAACAAATGGACTTAATAGATGCCTACAGAGTACTTCACCTCACAAAGTCGGAATATACATTCTTCTCAGGTGTTCACGGATCATTCTCCATAATAGACCACATGGTAGTTCATACAGCATCCCCAGACCACAGTGTCTTGAAATTAGAGCTAAATAGCAAAAGAAATACCAAAACACTTAAATGTATGGGAATTGAACAATACTCTGCTGAACAACCAATGGTTCTTAGAAGAAATTGAACAGTTTTTAACAATTAAATGCTAATCCCAATAAAACACACAAAAATTTATGGGATACAATGAAAGCAGCTATGTGGAAAATTCTATGAGCAGTAAATGCCTACACCAGGAAAACAGGGCAAGCTCAAATAAATAATCTAATGCTGAACCTCAAGCTACTAGAAAAGGAGGAGCAAAACAAACACAAAGCTTGTATTAGGGAGGAAATTATAAAGATCAGAGCAGAAGGTAATGCAATAGAGATTAAGAGAATGATACCAAAAATCAACAAATTTAAGAGTTGGTTTTTCAAAAAGATAAACAAAATTGATAGATCCTTAACTAACCTTATCAAACAAAGGAAGGAAAAGGCTCAAGTCCATGCTATTAAGAATAAAAAGGGTAAAATCACTACCGACCCAGTGGAAGTGCAGAGGACAATAAATACCAATATGAAAATCTTTACTCCAACAAGATGGAAATCATAGGAGAAATAGATAGATTGCTAGACATATACAAACTTCAAAAGTTGAACGAAGAAGATAGAAAATGTTACACAGCTCAGTCAATCTGTGAAATTGAAAATGTAATTAAAAAAAACCTACCAACAAAGAAAAGTCTCAGTCCTGATAGCTTTACTGTTGAATTCTACAAAACTTTTAAAAAAGAGTTAATGCCACTATTTCTCAAACTCTTTTAATGAATTGAAAGGAAAACAGTACTACCAATTTCATTTCTAGAAGCAATCATTACATGAATACAGAGAATCATCAAGATCACACAACCTGGCCAAGCTGGGTTCATCCTAGGGATGCAAGGATGGTTCAACATACATAAATCAATAAACGTAATGCACAATATTAAGGGACTCAAGGACAAAAACCATACGGCAATTCAGCAGATGCAGTAAAAGCATTTGACAAAATCCAATACCCATTCTTGATCAAAACCCTCTGGAAAATTGTAATAGATGGAAGTTATCTTAACCTAATAAAAGCTATTTATAGAAACCAACAGCCAGCATCATACTAAATGGCCAAAAACTTAAACTTTTTGTACTAAGATCAGGAACAATACAAGGATGTCCACTTTCACCACTCCTGTTCAATACAGTGCTGGAAACATTAGCTATAACAATTAGATAAGAGAAAGGAGTAAAAGGAATAAAGATAAGTTAGGAAGAAATTAAACTGTTATTATTTGTTGATAGCATGATTATATATATATATATATATATATATATATATATATATATATACTCAACCAAAAGACTGCTAGACTTAATTGACAAATTTACTACTGTAGTACAAGGTCAATGCTTAAAAATTGATTGACTTGTGGACCACTAATTCCATGCCAGGTTTGGAGCTTACTGGCTTCCAGGCCCATGCCGGAAGAGCACCCAGGGATGCAGTTTAGCAGTGGGCGGTTTTGGAACTGAAGATTGCGCCAGTGAATCCACGCTGGGGTTGGAGCTTACTGGCCTCCAGGCCCACGCCGGAAGAGTGCCCAGGGATAGAGTTTAGCAGGTAAGAGTCTGACTTTCACCACCTCAACTGCAGAAGCACATCCAGTGACCTTCTACTGGTGAGTAAGTGGGCCTTTTGGAACATCATACAGTACCATTGCAGCTGCACAGGGCCTACAGCCTACTGGCCTCCAGGCTGACTGCACGACCAAGCCAAGAGGCACTGTATTGGTGAGCAGGCGGGCCCATTGGAACCTTCGGCAACACCATTCTAGTAGGGCAGGAGCCAGAGTCTTCCTGCCACTAAAGCAGATGGGAGAAGGTGTTCTGACTGTATTGATTGAGTGCCTTATATGGTGTGCAAAAACTAGGAGTTTTTCTTTAGGTCCCAATACAAACTGTAAAGAACAACCCAGGAGACAGTGATATTTTAAGGTTCCTAACTATTAGGAGGAAAGAGACTTGCAACAAACATCACCAGTAAACAGGGCAGGTACAAAGCCAAAAACAACAGCAAGGAGAAAAGCTCAGAGACGAGGAAACACTCAAAGTCTCAGATACAAAGATCCTCACCTCAAGGTAACACAGGGGGAAGGGAAATGGAGAAGTTTGAGCCCAGTCTCCAGGATCCTTGGAAATGGTAACTAAAGAAGATCTAGTAAAATGGAAATCAGAACTGATCTCTGAGATGAAAGCAGAGGTATTGGACACTGTCAACACGATGATCAATAAAGCTAAAGAGGAAATCATGGAGTTGATAGAATCCAAGATAGCAAAAGCAATGGAACCTTTAAACACCTACAAGCAGAAGCCCAGGAAACAGAACCCCAGAAAGAAAATGAAAGCTTGCGCAATAGAATGAATTTGGCAGAGGACTGAATTTCAGACCTAGAAGACAGGATCTCAACCAATGAACTGGAAAGGCATAATCTATTGAAAAAAGCAAACGATAATGAAAAGTCAATCCAACAGCTCCTAGATGATTCAAAGAAGAATAACATAAGATTGATTGGAGTCACTGAGGAAGCAGGAGACAATGCTAAAGACATCAAAAAGCTATTCACATAGATAATGGCAGAAAACTTCACAGAAAAAGGTAAAGATTTGGACATAAAAATATATGAAGCATACAAAATGTCACAGGCCCGTGACATAAAAAAGTCTACACCTAGGCATATCATCATAAAAGTCCCAGATATCCAAAAAAAGAATGAAATATTGAAAGCAGCCAGAGAAAAGAAAACAGTTACTTTCCATGCGAAGCCCGTCAGGATCACAGCGGACTTCTCAACTCAAACACTCAATGCAAGAAGAGCCTAGAGTGAAGTCTTCCAAGCCCTAAAGGAAAACAACTTCCAACCCAGACTCATGTATCCTGCAAAATGATCCTTCAAAATTGATGGGGAAATAAGATACTTCCGTGACAAAGAACACCTGAAAAACTTCACAAATATGAAACCTGTGCTCCAAAACATTTTAAAGAACATCTTGGAGAAAAATAAGGAAAGCTACAAATCCATGAGACCTAACCGAGTCAACCCATGGGAACAAACAAGAAACTGATGGTAAAAGGGCAAAAGTAGAATAACACAGCCAAGAACAGGAAAATATGGCAGCACTAAATTTACCTATATCAGTCATAATGATTAATGCCAATGGACTGAACGCGCCAATTAAGAGATACAGACTGGCAGAGTGGATCAAAAAACAAGATCCTACAATCTGCTGCATACAAGAAACACACCTAATTCAGAAAGAAACCCATGGACTGAAAGTAAAGAGATGGAAATCAATACTCTATGCGACAGGAAACAGCAAGAAAGCAGGAATGGCGATTTTATTTGCAGACAGAATAGACTTCAAACCAAAACTGATAAAGAGAGATAAAGATGGACACTATCTTTTAGTTCAGGGAAAAATCCAAGAGACAGAAATCACAATCTTAAATATCTATGCTCCAAATTCTAATGCACCCAACTATATAAAACAAACATTAACAGACTTGAAAAAACAGATAAAGTCTAATACAATAATAGTAGGGGACCTCAATACCCCACTGTCACAAAGAGACAGATAGACTGGACAAAAAGTCACTAAGGAAATCCTTGAGCTCAACCAGACTCTTGAGCAAATGGACTTAATAGATGCCTACAGAGTATTTCACCCCACAAAGTCAGAATATACATTCTTCTCAGCTGCTTATGGATCATTCTCCAAAATTGACCATGTGCTTGTTCATAGAACAGGTTTAAGCAAATATAATGGGATTGAAGTTATCCTTTGTATACTGTTGGACCATAGTCCCCTGAAATTGGAGCTGAATAGCACAGGAAAAGCTAGGATCTTCACAAACACATGGAAACTGAACAACACTCTGCTGACCAACCAATGGGTCACAGAAGAAATTAGAGAAGAAAATGAGCAGTTCTTACAACTAAACGATAACCCCAGTACAACATATAGAAATCTGTGGGACACAATGAAAGCAGTTCTATGAGGAAAATTCATAGCAGTGAAAGCCTACATCCAGAAAATGGAGCAAGCTCAAATAAACAATTTAATGCTGAACCTCAAGTGACTAGAAAGAGAGGAGCAAAACAAACCCAAAGCTTGCACTAGGCAAGAAATTATAAGGATCAGGGCAGAAATTAATGCAATAGAAACCATGAAAATGGTTCAAAAAATCAATGAATCGAAAAGTTGGTTCTTTGAGAGGATAAATAAAATTGATAGACCCTTAGCCAACCTCATTAAGCAAAGGAAGGAAAAGGCTGTGTATCTATGCTATTAGAAATGAGAACGGAGAAATTACTACTGACCCAGAGGAAGTCCAGAGGATAATAAACACCTACTTTGAAAATTTATACTTCAATAAAATGGAAAATGTAGAAGAAATGGATAGATTTCTAGACACATATGAACTCCCAAAGCTGAATAAAGAAGATATAGAAATGTCAAATGCCCCAATAACAATCTGTGAAATTGAAAATGTAATTAAAAACTTGCCAACAAAGAAAAGCCCTAGACCTGATGGTTTTAATGCTGAATTCTATAAAACTTTTAAAGAAGAGTTAGTGCCTCTACTTCTGAAACTCTTCAATGAAATTGAAAAGGAAGCAGTACTCCCAAACTCATTCCTGGAAGCAACTATTACCCTGATTCCAAAAGCAGAGAAATACCCAACCAAAAAAGAGAACTACAGGCCCATATCTTTATGAACATCAATGCAAAAATCCTCAATAAGATCCTGGCAAACAGAATACAGAGAATTATCAAAAAGATTATACACCCTGACCAAGTTGGATTCATCCCAGGGATGCAAGGATGGTTCAACATACGTAAATCAATCAATGTTATACACTATATTAACAGGCTTAAGGACAAAAATCATATGGTCATCTTAATTGATGCAGAAAAAGCGTTTGACAAAATACAACACCCATTTATGTTCAAAACCCTACAGAAAATA
>PVIR01000157.1:85970-126621 GCA_004026965.1 Petromus typicus
GAAACCTTCAGCCAGTATCATACTAAATGGTCAAAAATTGAAACCTTTCACACTAAGATCAGGAACAAGACAAGGATGTCCTCTCTCACCACTTCTGTTCAATATAGTTCTGGAAATATTAGCCATAGCAATTAGGCAAGAGAAAGAAATAAAAGGAATAAAGATTGGAAAAGAAGAAGTTAAATTGTCATTATTTGCTAATGACATGATATTCTATCCAGAGGATCCTAAAAACTCAATTAAAAAACTGCTGGACCTGGGGGCCGGGGAGTTAGCTCAGTGGTTCCAGCGCCTGTCTTGCAAGTGCAAGGGCCCGGGTTCGATTCCCCGGTAACCACATAACAATACTGGGTGTGGAGACCCACGCCCAGCAGCAACCAGTACCACATACCACAGTGCCGGGCGTGGTAGCTCACACCTGTAATCCCAGCACTCGGGAGGCAGAGGCAGGAGGATTGTGATGTGAGTTTGAGGCTGAGCTCAGGGCCAGCCTGAACCACAAAGCAAGACCCTGTCTCAAAAAACCTAAAGAAAAAAAACAAAAAAAACAAAAAACAAAAAAACTGCTGGACCTAATCGCCAGTTTTAGCCGTGTAGCTGGTTACAAGGTCAACGTTCAAAAATCAATAGCCTTCGTATACACAAACAGTAGACCCACTGAGATAAAAATTGGAGAGTCTATCCCTTTCACAATAGCACCCCCCCCAAAAAAAACCCTAGGAATCAATCTAACAAAGGAGGTGAAAGACCTCTACTCTTAAAACTATAGCACTCTGAAAAAGGAGATAGAAGATGATATCAAAAAATGGAAAGACATACCTTGCTTCTGGGTAGGAAGAACCAATATTGTCAAAATGGCTATACTCCCAAAACTACACATTCAATGCAATCCCGATCAAAATCCCAACAGCATATTTCACAGATCTTGAGAAAAAAATCCCAACTTTCATCTGGAACCACAAAAGACCTAGAATAGCCAAAGCAATTCTAAGCAACAGGGACATGGTGGCGGGTATTACAACTCCAAACCTGAAACTATAGTATAAAGCCACCATGATAAAAACTGCATGGTACTAGCAAAGTAACAGACCCAAGGATCAATGGAGTAGACTAGAAGATCCAGAAACTACTCCAGATACACTGAGCCATCTCATTTTGACAAAGGAGCCAAAAACCCTCAATGGAGGAAAGATAGCCTCTTTAACAAATTGTGCTGGAAAAACTGGGCTTTAACTTGCCAAGGACTAAAACTAGATCTAACTCTTTCACCATATACCAAGCTAAAATCAAAGTGGATAAGAGAACTAAATATTAAAACAGACACTCTAAACCTACTGCCAAACAGGTTAGGTAAAACTCTTGAAGACACAGGCTTAGGGAAAGATTTCATGAACAAAACTTCTATAGTACAGGAATTGGCTGAAGAAATCAACAAATGGGACCTCATTCTTTTAAAAAGCTTCTGCACAGCAAATAAAGCCACCAACAGTGCAAAAAGTCAACCCCCATGTTGGAAAAAATCTTTACCAGCTGTTCCTCAGACAAGGGGCTACTATCTAGAATATATAAAGAGCTCAAAAAAATCAGCCCACCCAAATTTAATGACCCAATTCAAAAATGGGCATCTGAAATGAACAGATATTTTTCAGAGGCAGAAGAGCAGCAAAGAAGCATATGAAGAAATGCTCAACATCATTAGTCATTCAAGAGATGCAGATGAAAACAACATTGAGATTTCATCTCATTCCACATAGAATGGCTACCATTTCAGATTCAGCCAATAGCAAATGTTGGCGAGGCTGCAGAGAAGAAGGAACCCTTCTCCACTGTTGGTGGGACTGTAGACTCGTACAACCCCTGTGGAGATCAGTTTGGAGATTCCTCAAAAAGCTAGGATTGGAGGTCCCATTTGATCCAGCCATTGCCCTGCTAGGTATATACACAAAAGAATTAAAAGACTCACATCAGTGACATATGTGCACCCATGTTTATAGCAGCCCAATTTGTGATTGATACATCTTGGAAACAACCCAAGTGTCCATCAACTGGAGACTGGATAAAAAAGCTTTGGTTCTTTTACAGGATGGAGTATTACTCTGCCATAAAAAATGATAAGTTTGAATCATTTCTACTTAAATGGACATACCTTGAGGATATCCTCATAAGTGAAATAAATAGGTCACAGAGAGGTACATATCGCATCTTTTCTCTGGATGAGAAAATAAAGATGTAAATGAGTCCTAGAATTGTATGTTATATATTGTGAAATAGAAAATGCTCAATGTAAAATAGGGTAAAGGGGGAAAAATGATGAGATTGTAACAAAAAAGTAAAGAAACAAATTTTATGTATATGGGGGGCGGTAGGGTGGGTAGGGCTATGGGAAAAAATGAGAATTAAATTGTGTCTTATACTGGTACAAATCATAGAGTGCTATCATGATGCATATATGTAATGTA
This sequence comes from Petromus typicus, assembly GCA_004026965.1. Lineage (NCBI taxonomy): Eukaryota > Metazoa > Chordata > Mammalia > Rodentia > Petromuridae > Petromus > Petromus typicus. The sequence continues at coordinate 88,430 of PVIR01000157.1, forward strand.
CCAATAATGATAAAAAATATAAAAAAAATTGATAGACTTTTGGTAAAGAAACAGTAGACTCACTGACAGAGAAATTGGAGAGTCAATGTCTTTCACAGTAGCATCCAAAGAAAATGAAACATCTAGGAATGAGTCTACCAAGACAGGTGAAAGACCTCTGTTCTGAAAACTATCATGCTCTGAAACAGGCACTAAATAGAATATAAGAAAATGTAAAAACATCATTTTTTCCTCAGTAGGAAGAACCAATATTATCAAAATGGCTATATGTTCACAACTGCTATGTAAATTCAATACAATCTTGATTGAAATACCAACAGCATATTTCCAGAGCTAGAGAAAATAATCCAAAAATTCATTTGGTAACACAAGAGACTTAGAATAGCTCAAGCAATTCTAGGCTACAAGGACATGACACAAGTATCATGATCCCCTACACTACAAAGCTAGTGCGATAAAAGCAGTATGGTACTAGCAAAGTAACAGACCTGAGGATCAGTGAAACAGATTAGATGATCCTGAAACCACTCCAGATATACTAAGCCACCTCATCTTTGACAAAGGAACCAAATATCCTCAATGGAGGAGAGATAGCCTCTTTAACAAATGATGCTAGAAAAACTGGGTTTCAACCAGCCAAAGACTAAAGCTAGACCTCTCTTTCACATGCATTAAACTAAAATCAAAGAGGTTTATAGCCTAAATATTAAAAGAAGAACACTAAATCTGCTGCAAAATAAATTAGGTAGAACTCTTAAAGACATTAGGTTAGGGAATGACTTTATGAACAGAATTTATGCGGCATGAGAACTAGCAGAAGGAACCACCAACTGGCATCTCATCGTTTTAAAAATCTTCTGCACAGCAAGAGAAACCACTAGAAGAGCAAAAAGACAACCAAAAATATATAAAGAGTTTTTTAAAAATCAACCCTGCCCGAATTTAAAGATCCAATTCAAAAATGGGCAATTGAAATGAACACTTTTCAGAGGAAGAAGTAAAAGCAGCTAAAAAGCATATGAAAAAATGTTCAAATCACTGGTCATTCAAGAGACGCAGATGAAAACAACATTAAGATTTCATCTCACTCCAACAAGAATGGATGCTATCATGAAAGTAAGCAATATCCAGTGCTGGTGAGGTAAATGGGAAGTCAGGAACCCTTTTCCACTGTTGGTAGGAGTGTAAATTGGTGCAACCACTGTGGAGATCAGTGTAGAGATTATTCAAAATACTAGAATTAGAGGTCACATTTGACCCTGCTATTCTCCTGCTATATATATATACACAAATGAATTAAGACTCATATCACAGTGACATATATGCACCCATATTTATACCAGCTCAGTTTGTGAGAGTCAAATCTTTGAAATAACTCAGCTGTCCACCAGCTGGAGAATGGGTAAAGAAGATGTGAGTATTTTATAAAATGGAGTATTACTCTGCTATAAAAATGATAAATTTGAGTCATTTATATCCAAATGGATGGACTTTAAGGCCATACTCATAAGTTAAATAAATAGGTCACAGATACGTAAAGATTATATCTTTTCTGTGGTTTGAGAAACTGAGAATGTAAATGAGTTTTTTAAAATTAGAATTAATTTGTATCATATACTGATATAAGTTCTCAATGTCGGGTGTGATCATATTTATATAAAATGCACCAATAAAATTAATTTTAAAATCATGTCATAAAAGCTTCAAAGAAATTAGTTCTATATAGCAAGGTTGCTATTTGAAAAATAAGAAAACTTTAGAAACCAGACATTCTGTCGCTTTCAGTGCTAAAATTATATATTTATACGAAGTAGCAAGATAAAAACATAAGCAAACAAAATCTGCCAGAAAATAAATATTCAATGATAAAATACATATTCATACTTTAAAACAGTAAATTAATGATAGGATATATTTGATAAACATGTCCATGTCCAGAATGCAGAATATCTTATGAAACAAACAAACAAGAAAATCACAATATTTTTTAGGTTATACACATGAAAGACTCAAATGTGAGAATAGTAAGAAAAGTTCCAAGAAGAAAATGAACAGAACAGCATTACAACATCAGAAGAGAGTATAATCTAGGAGTGGCAGTGTCAGCAAGAGGGAGGACAGTGTTCTAGCTATTGGACTATAGTTAATTGATCAGTTCTTTTTTTTTAAATTTCTTTGAGTTCTTTAGATAAGGTATGACTATGTCACCCAGAGTTATCTTGAGTTTGCAGCAGTTCTCCTGCCTCTGCCTGCAGAGGCCTGGGTTATGGTCATGCACCACCAGGCCTGGCTGCCGTACTGCTCTGACAACATGAATGACATCCATTCTGCCGGCCGGCTGGCCCAGAATAAGGAAGTGATGCACAGTAATGGCAGTGAGAATGTTATTGAGGAAATAAAGCAACATGAAAGAATAGACATTGAAAAAACAGTCATGGTGACTTTCGAAAGAGGACAAGGAAAGCCTCCGAGGTGATTTTTGAGTAGAGTCTAAAGAAGGCAAAGATGGAATGTCCAGGTACATAAACTAGGAAGATGCAGAGAGAAATAATATGACTGAAGATGGAGCTTCTAAAACACTTCCAACTGTAATCATAGATTGTATAATGGAAAATTATATAAACCATGTATTTAGTTAATGATGTTCAAATATTTTCCACATTCCATTTCAAAAGCCACTCTCTTCTCTCCCCACAAACGAATGCCAGTGAGCTTCTATTTCTATAGCATGACTGGATCTTTCCTTAGATTCTATTCTTCTGACCGTCTGAATCCAGGAATAGTGTGACACAAGCAAGCACGCTAATTTAGTAGTTTAATAAATGTCTAAATTTAAAAGGTTTTCCATACACAACACAATTATACAGAATAATTGTTTAAATTCTTTGTTATGACTTTTGCAAGAAGTGAAAAAAATCCTCCTGAAATAGAGGCACAGTTTTGCATACTGTAAATTAAATGTGTACAACTTAATACATATGCATCCTCCAAACAATTTACTAGCAATAAAGTGGGAAATAATGCGAGTGACTGAAATAATCTTATACAGATTGGCTTGTAAATCACAAAAGGATAACACCCCTCAGCCTGAACAGCTGCCTCATCTGGTGGGTGGTCCCTCTTCCCCTGATGGCCCCACCTACAGTCATACTCATTGTCCTGTCCACCCCACAGCAGCTACTCCACACTCCACTCTTAGTGTTGAATGTGCAGGTACCACTGCATTTTCTTATTTCTTCCTCTTCTCACCAGTAGACTGTAAGAACTTTTGCTCAATTCATCTTGATTTCCCATCCTTAGCATAGTGCCTGACACTCAGGTTGATTAAGAATTTTGTCAATTTTGAGCAATCATGTTACCACGTCAAGCAAGATCAACCCTGTCTTAGACTCGGTGAGTTCACAGCCTCACAGGGAGACCACATATGCATGAAGAATTAGTCTGAAGAGTGACTGATGCACTCAGGAACAGATATATCAGGCCTGAAGTCACTTTCCAAGGAAGTAACTCTTGAGCCGAGTGTTCACTCTGCGGTGGGGGGCCATATGGCCAGAGAATATGGAACTGAATAGAAATAGCTTCCATTTTCTCCCCAAACATTTACAATCTAGAATTAATAGTTTAAGTAAGAATTCACAGGTAGTAAATAAACAGAGTAAGGTGGATGGCCAGCTTTCCTAATTGTTAAACTCCTGAATCCTTCTAACCACTGCTAAGCAAGTTACCGCAAGAACCCTCCATTTCTTTATTATTCTTCCCCCAGCAACCTTGATCCCCTTTACCAGGGTCCTTAGACTTCCAGTGTACTGGCAACTAAAGGGCCAATGCTCTTGGGCACAAAATATTTTATGTTATCCTAGGAGATGTACTTCGCCTGGAGCAAGGGCTTTACAAAAGTTGAAATAACATAGAGAATTTAGTAAACAGCATTTAAAGGCCAAGAGTATGAAGTTCAAGTTGGGGAGGACAGGAGTTGGAATTGGAGAGAGGGGCAATGCAAAGCCATGGAAAGATTTTAAGCAAATCTACTTCTAAAAAATAATTCCAACTGACTTCAGTATAGAAGTGCTTAGTGATGTGTGTTCAAGAAGGGGTGATAGTGCTAACAAACTATTAGCAGTAATACACGCTCTTGGTAGGCATGGATTTTGCTATCACTCTTTCTGTCCTGTTTGCTAATGATGAGTGAGCATCCACATTTGCAAGATGGCTAGTCATTACTTGGGAGCTAGTCTGTGATTGAACAGAGGAAAAGAGACCAAATTAGCAGAGGGAATTAATCCAGAGACTGTTTCCATCAGCACAAACCTGGAAGAAGAGGAAAAAGGAAGGGAGGCTTTGCAAATGCTCCAGACTTGTCTGCACGGAATTTGTCTCCTATTTGTACAAATTGTACAATCCATTATTCTACTACGACTCCCATTTGCAACTGGTATTTTCAGTATTATAGACTTGGACTCTTCATAATCACTTGAGAGAAATTCAAACTTGGTTGATGCGCAATGATTTTTCTCCATTTCACTTAGAATTTTATCTCAAATAGTGATTGGATGATGATCAACTGGTTTAACTATCACTCTGAATAGGCCTGAAATCACTCAAAAGGTTTGAATTTAAAAATGGCTAATAAAAAAGGCTTGAATGTATGAAAGTATGACTTTAATTCCTTATTTGCATAAGAGATAATGTGGTCCTCATTAATGGATATCAAATTAGATGATAATTAAGCATCTAAAACAAGATCTGAATAAACACAGTTCACTTTTCTTCCTAAATGGCAGTTATGACAATGTAGATAGTGTCGACCCAAATACAATTCTATCACTGTATGCACATTTTCCATTTTCTATCTTAATAGTTAATGACAAATTATTTTCAATGAGTAAATTTTTAGATCACTTGGCACATGTACTAAAAGCAGAACTCAAATCAATAAAGTATGTACAAGAAGTTATTTTGAATTACTTCCTTCAAGACAATGCAGTACTAATTATAAAGGAGGATAGATTTGAGTCATTGGAGGGAAATGAATGGATCTTGTGAACATAGTACAAAGGAAATAAATCAGTCACAGAAGGCTAACTATTTCATGGTTTCCCTAATCTGAAGGATCTAAAGTATAATTCAAAGAGCAAAATAAAGGAGGGATGTTAAACAGGGCTGTAGACACTGTAGAGATCGGAAGGGAATCTGCAGGAAGGAAGGGGAGAGGAAAGTGTGAGGAGAAGCAAAAAGGGTGGAGACACAAATAACATTACTATGTATCTCAGACATCACAATATCCTTTGTTTAAAAATACAGGCATGAGATGTTCATTATGTTCAAAGCACTGCATATTTTTTGTTCTGGCAAGAAACAACAGGGCACAAAAATTAACACAGAATCAGGTGTTGTTTGCTACCGTTTAATGTCTTTGATTTTCCCCTAAGATTACAGACCCTCAACATGACACAGGTATTTCCCACCCAGCTTCACCATGCAGGGCTCCTCCGTCCACAAGCTCCTCCTCTGCATTCAGTCTCCAGGCTCCGAGCCCAGCAGCTCAGGTGCGCCGGGCTGTCACTCCACGCTCTGCACAGGTGAGCGCTCTGGGGGAAGAACGGACTCCAGTTTCTGCCAGCGTTCTGGAGGCCACAGGATATGTGTCGCGTGGGCATGCAGAAGTCCCAGGGAGACCTGGAACAATGGGAAACCCAGAGAAAATAACGAAGAAACGGTTTTGTGAGAGTCATCACTGGTATCGTGGAAATCAATTTTGATTGAGGTCTGACAGGCCAGGGGGAGACGGTAGCGGTTAAGAACAACAAACACATAGCCTTTCACGGGTGCTTTGTGTATGTAAGTACTTTTAATCCTAATGAGAACCATTAGAGATAGGCATTATCATTTCCATTTTATAGGTCAGAAAAGTAAGTCCAGAGAGGTTAAGGAATTTGCTAAAGCCACGTAGCTACCACGCACTGAAGCCAGTTTTTGGACTATTTACATAGATGCAGGAGGTAAAGATCTCTTCCACAGTTCGGTTACTTTCAGAACTTCTGACAGAGTTCCTGTATTTTAGGGAGACTTTCTTGTGTAAAAAAACCTCATGGAGATTGGGAAAAAATGCACATTCTGTGAGGAAATATGATCTACTGGCTGGGCAGCAACAGCGAGTGAAAGGCTGGGCTGCTAGTTCCACAGACCGAGCGCTGGGCAACTCGGAAGGAGCCGGCAGGGACAGAGGTGGACACCAGGGCTGCCCGACACGGGGCTGGGAAGTGAGGGAGAGGCAAGGCGATCACAGCAGAAGGTAAAGAACCCCGTGCACAGGAGACTGCCAGGACACAACAGCAGGTAGGGGAAGAAACGCTTCCAGGAGGACTCAAGGACACAGGTATGAAGGGACCCTGAGACAGCAACTTCAATGAGCTAGATAATGTGGCAGACTTGTTTCAAATGTGCTCGGGACCCTGTCCCCTGAGATCACTTTCCACCGGGTCTGAGGTCAGTCTGGAAACCTGCCTTCTTTATAGTTGGTATTGCTAATACCAGATAATATTTTAATGGTATTTACAAGCTTATAAAGCATTCACATTTAACACACACTTATTGAGTACCAGATATAAACCAGATACCACACGTCAATTTCATTATTTTATTTTCAAATGGTTTTCCTATATATTTTCACATAATTTACAAATACTGCTTCCATGAAAGCTTCTCTGTCTACCTGGTTCATTTAAAAAAATCAATTTTCCCAGACACTCAAAGTAGAAGATAGATATTACTGAGACTTCTGACAGATAATCAGAAACACACTGCATATTTGGGGAGTTCAAGGAGGTAACCTTAATAAAGTGAAATATAAACCAAATAAACTCAAAGGGTAGTACGAAGCCCATGGGCTCAATAAAGGATTTTCAATTTATTTTGAAAAATCAAACCTATAGAAAATTTGAAAGTATAGTACAAAACCAGCTCCATTTACCAAAAGCCAATCATTGACATGGACTGTATTCATTTTTCACTGAATATTCATATATACTTCAACATCCATTTCTTACAAACTAAGATCCTTTCCTATATGAACCTAATATTATTATATGTGAGATATTTAACACTAATACAGCAATATTACCTAGTATACAGTCTACAGTCAATATTTTTCAATTGTCCCAACACTGTCACTTCTGGTTATTTTATTTTAAAATTCAACACTTAATTAATGATCACAAATTAAAACTGGTAATCATTAATTTACTTTTGTTTTTATTTAGTTTATTTTAACCTGTTGTCTAAATCAGTCGTCCTACAAAATGTTCCATATCTAGAATTGCCTGATTCATTTCTATCATTAATAGATTCACATTACATGTTTTTGGCAAGAATAAAATGCACTTAGTATTGTATTTTTCACGTGTATTACATTGGGAACACATAAAATACCAGTTGATTCCGCTGTTGGAATGCTAAGTTTGGTAGCCTAACAAAGGTGACTGAGAACAACCATTCACACACACATCTTTTTCTTTTTGTAATTAATAAGCATCTGTGGGATATTTTGAAATGGCAGCAGCATTTCACTGCTCAGCTTTACCAGGCATCAATGATCCTGCCTTGGTCTTTACATAGAGGATTTAAAAAACAATGCCTTTTGTCCATGTTGCTTTTATATTTATTAGCTGACATTCTTCCCCAAAAGCAAGTACTTTCTCCTTCTCAGCCCCAACCTCTTGTATTTTAATACTAAAGATTTCTCTTTTAAGTCAAAATCTATTTGCTTCTTTTACCTCCTACTGTATGCCTGTTTCACCTGCAATGAGATCTCTCCTTAAAGCACTGAATTTTCTTTTAGCAAGAAGTATCATTTAGAAACCAAAGTCTGCTGCTAGATTTGCTCATTGCTCCTGGGTGTCAACATTCAAGACCATGTCAGAGACTGAGCACCAAAACAAGGTGCACTCCACTCACTTCTCCATGCTATATTTTCTGTCCTTTGCTCACACTAATCACCCAGGATCCTGGCAACTTAACACATCTGTCCTCTTATGCATTCCTAAAATACACACACAACAGTTTTAGGATGAATATAACCACTACCCCACATGGAATTACTGAGTAAAACAATCAAGATTTCTTGGCAGTCATCATGGTCTTTCTATTAGCCCACTTTGTGTTCCCAGGAGCTGAACACCGCCAACTGGTGAGTTAGGAAGTGTTCTGCTTGGGCTCATGGTTGTGGAGGCATGAAGGTGGGCCTCCCCCCAGTGACAGCTGTCCTGCTGGCAGAATCCTGATGTGGCACGTGACAGCCGGAGACAGGACTGTGTGTGTGTATGTGACCTTCTGTCTTCTAAAGTCACTGGACTCTGACCCTAATGACTCAAATCCAAATCACCCCAAAAAAAGGTCCCACCTTCCATCACCACAGTGACAGTCTTACTAGTGCACAGTGTGGTTTAAATTCTGTCATGAGAGGAAGGAAGCAAGTAACTTTCTAACTCCCCCCCCCCCCCCAGTTCTTACAGCACATCTCAGATTAGGGAGTTTGGCACTGTCCTATGTTCCAAGTTAATTAGTTTGAATGAATTCCTTTTTATTTTTTAATTCCAACATACATAACGCACCCTTGAGTCACAACTAGTCTGACACATGAACAACTTGAGTTTTCATTGAATTTTAGTTTTAACTTACGACCCACATCTTGAGTAATGACCCAAGTGTAGGCCACTTGGGTTTCCAGATGGTTGCAGACAAGGATTTAACCCTTAAAGAGTTCTGGAAGGAACATCACGACATGGGGTGGGGTTGACTGAGAAATCCCTGACCAATGTCTCCCTAAAGACACTGAGACCTGCCTATCGATAGGAGACTTGGAAAGCTATGCAGAGGAGCCTGACCCTTCAGTTGACCAACATGAGTTACAAACAGCCCTTGAGAAAAAACTGAATTTGTAAGTCTAGGATCCATTGTGATATGCTACTGTTTTCATACACAGATTCTTTTGTTTTTATTTATATTAAGCTTTAGACTTTGCTTTAGTTACTTTGTTTGATTCAGTATCATTTTAAATACATAAACATGTACATGATCAAAAGTCAAAATCATTTTGGGAAGGTGTATTAGATGCAGTAATACCTCCTCCCCAAATGCTCACATCCTAACTATCTGAAGTTGTGAATATTACAAGGCAAAGGGGAACTGAGGCTGCTCATAAGCTGAGGTTCACGAGAGCATTCTGCTTGATAAAAGGTGCCTAATTTCAGCACAAAGGTCCTTACATGGGAAAGGGAAGCAGAATATATTTTAGAACATCCTCAGCACCCATGATGATAATGTAGATGGACAGGAGATTCCCCTAGGCCTGGAAGATCTGTCCTAGCATACCATACTTTTCATCTAGGTTTGTTCTTCTTTGAGTTTAACTGAGTTTGACAATAGGTGGTCTCCATCTCTTTCAAAATAACCCCTCTTAGATTTTTTTTTTTGAGACAGGGTCTCTCTTGGTAGTTCAAGCTGGCTCTAAGCTCACTATGTAGTCCAGGCAAGCCTCAAACTCACAGCAATCCTCTTGCCTCTGCCTCCTGAGTGCGGGGATTACAGGCACGAGCCACCAAGCCCGGCACTGTAGTATGTGGTTCTGATTGCTGGTGGGTGTGAGTCTCTGTGCCCAGCATTTTTGTATGTGGTTACTGGGATCAAACCCAGGACCTTGTGCTTGCAAGGCAGGCACCAGAACCACTGAGCTAAATCCCCAGACACCCTTCTTAGACTTGATGACTGCTACTCAATTCTACCCCAGGCCTTTCTATGCTTTTCTGAGTTGTTAAACTCTTTTTATAAAGATGATGTGCCAATCTTTTAACTTGGCTGAATGCTTGCCAATATTTGCTTGCTTGCTTAGTTTTTGGACACAGTGATTTAACTTTGGTTTTTTAATCAATACTTATTTTCATGAAACTAATTTATGGCTCTTTTTTCCAAACATTTATTAAAGATATTACTCTCACTTTCTGAAGAACTTAATCTTCAAAATTATGAATAGTGGTAAAAATTCTACCAGAAGGATAGTATTGATATTGATTATAAAGATGATATTAAAATGCAAAATCCAGTCTCATGTAAAATACTGAGACTAATATAGAGCAAAAAGCTTATTCTCTAACTTCATTTTCTTGTCACAGATGTTTATTTTTTGTTGATAGGTCTACAGACATGCAAAGAGTAGAGTAAATATAGAAAAGTATAAAATTCCAGAAATATATGAACATCTTCACATAAAAAATTATGCCACAGGAACAGCTTTGACTTCCACACCTGCAGTATTAATTAGGGTTCCCCAGAAAAAGAGAGCAGGATGTGTTTATAGAAGTAGATTTATTTCAAGGGATTAGCACATGTGACTGTGGGGCTTGGCAAAGTCCCAGATCTGATGAGGAAGACTGGCAGACTACAGACTCAGGAAAACATGCAGTTCGCGTCAAAAGGCCATCTGTGGGCGATCTGGGAAGAGTTGAGGCTACCAGGAGATGCCGGGCTTCCAGTGGGCTCATTGCTCCTTGCTCAAAGAAACTCAGTCTCTAGTTCTACTGGCTCCTTCCACTCACTGCAGGTGGCCCACACACATTACAGGACAACTTGTTCTATTCAACACTCAATGATTTCAGCGTAAGTCTCATCCCAAAATCCACTCACAGAAGCATCCAGAATGTTCGATCCAATATTCAAGCACCATGGCCCAGCCAAGTTGACATATAAAATTAATCATTCTTCTTTACAACGCTCCTCCCCATCCTCCGCTTTGCTTTGCTCAGTGTGACACTCAGTTCTTCCACATGCAAGGCAGGATTTGGGATGATATTCACATACTGACTCACTTGATCCTCACAAGAACTCATGCAGCAGCTACCATTAGAATCTCCATTTCATAGATGACAAACTCTAGACACAGCAATCTATATTTTGAAGTAAGACTCAAGTATATGAAATGGGTCAAGAACTTCTATATAATAATTCATGAATATCATGCAAATAAGACACTTCTGACAGGCAAAGTGACTCTATTAACTAAGAAGGGACACTGACAGTACAAATACAGTCGTGGAGAAATCAGGATATGGCTACCCTACTGATAAAGGTTCTTCACAGTGCTCAATCCTATATCTTTTTCTGAGAAAACAAGATGCATCAAAAAATAAATGATTTCAGCATAAGTCTTATCATAAAATCCACTCACAGAAGCAACCAGAATGTTCGACCAAATATTCAAGCATCATGGCCCAGCCTTTGTTATGAGCTCAATTTTTTTTTTTAAGTTTTTTTTTTTTGAGACAGGGTCTCGCTTTGTAGTTCAGGCTGGCCCTGATCTCAGCCTCAAACTCACATCACAGCAATCCTCCTGCCTCTGCCTCCCAAGTGCTGGGATTACAGGCGTGAGCCACCACGCCCGGCACTGTGGTATGTAGTACTGGTTGCTGCTGGGGTGAGTCTCCACACCCAGTATGGTTTGTGGTTACCAGGGATTGAGTCCGGGTCCTTGCACTTGCAAGACAGGTGCCGGAACCACTGAGCTAACCTCCCGGCCCTGTTATAAGCTGAATTTTATCTCCCTAAATTTATATCTTGAAGTCTTAATACCCAGTACCTCAGAATGTGACTATAGTTAGAGATGCAGATTTTAAAGATGTGATTAAGTTAAAATGATCTCCCACTCCAGTGGAGAAGGAGAGTAGGGGGCAGGGAAAGCAGATATATGTGTCCCCAGATGCAAGAGGACACAGCAGGGAAATGGCCATCCATGAGCCACAGGAGAGGCCTCAGAAGAAAACAAACCTGCTGTCCCTTCATCTTGGATTTTCAGCTCCAGGAATATAAAAAAAAAAAAATAAACTTCTGTTGTTTACGACACGTCTGTGGTATTTTATTATAACAGCCCTAAGGATATGCACATGAATAAAGAGAACACAGAGATACAAGTCAAAGCCAGGCTACACTCCTCTACTCTCTCAAAAGAGGAGAACAATATGTTGAGCTAAAAAGAAAGACATTTTTTGTTACTAAACAGAGGGAAGAGACATGCTTCAGCATGTACAACTCTTCCAATATGCAGCTTCCTGTGACCAACTGCTCTAGTGTGGCTATTGGCAAAGGTCCACACTTCAAGGCTTGTTCTCGGGCCTATGGCTGTACTGGGAGGTGGCGGAGCCATTAGGGGTGGAGCCTAGCCAGAGGTCTTCTAGTCACTGAGGGGTGTGGCCTGAAGGGGATACTGGCAATCCTTTTGTCATTAGTCAGCACAAGTTCTTATTTTGATAATAATGGAAATCAAAACTAAAAGCACAGGTTTACAGGAAAAGCTTTAATGGAAATTTATAACGAAGATAGAAGAGGACAGCAGCTCAGGCATGCGGGAGCCTGAGCCGCCAGGAAAGGTGAGCATCTGGGTTTTAAGGATCAGCTAATGGGTCAGGGTGCAACTGGTCCCTATTTCAGTCCTGGTGTCACAACTCTGGTGTCCTTTTGGCTGAGGGGTGGCCTTGTGTTGAGGTGGTGAAAGGTTCAGGATGATGCCTAGACACACTTCCTGGGCATACTCACATATCCAAAACCCCCCAAACATCCAAAACCTGGTGTTTTCAAGTTTGAATAATATAGAATATGAAAATTCAGAGATCATCAGCTTTCTTTTACAACTTTTAGAGAAGCACTCCCTGAATTATTAACATATCTCTTTGCAGAGCTTGAAAGATATTTGACCCAATATTAGCAGTCAAAAGGATACAAAATGAAAGTCAGATATTCCTCTGCTTTTTCTTACCTAGCAGGTCCATATGAAGAATCATGGTTTACAGAAAAAAAATGGCTTTGAAGTCCCTTCCTATTTTGGAGAAAACTTAAGTGAAGCCCTTACTGAGTAGCAGGTGAGGGGCCAGCATTCTGCCCACTTCCCCATCCCTATAAGCATCCCTAACTGCATTACTGCTCCTGGGAAGACAGGTCTTAATCGAGTGTGGTCCAGATGCTGCAAGGAACTTGCAGCACACTTTGAATCTTTGTGTCTTTGATGAAATATTTCAGACAGGACATGGAGGCCAGCGCAGAGAACACAGGTAGAACTTACTGGTAGATTTTTCAGACAAGGGAGAGAGAGAAAATACATCTTCAAGCATGAAAATGGGGAAAGGCCCAAAATGGTAGTTGCACTGAATGAGGTCTCAGGTTACGCTGATATTAACTGGATCTTTTGAGGAATATCCTTTCCTTCCTCTGAGGTCAATGTGCTATACAAACCAATGTGCTGACACACAAGGTGCTCGCGACTCTGCGGAGAGAACTGTTGCATGTGCTCCAGGCAAAGAAATCCACGGGCCCTGATACACACATGGGCTCCCCTGAAGCTGGCGCTGTGGTGCTGGAGCCTTCCCTGACCTGAAGGCCCATCTTCCCCATGGCATCCCCTGCCCGGCATTCATGGAATCCTGATTCACTGGGTGTCAAAGTTGAGATAACACATTGGGTTGATGCAGTGTAATATTTTGCCACTGAAAGGTAAAGCCACATGCTTTACAAAAGATTCAAAATGAGACTCTCTTTCAGAGGCCTCACTCTAGGACAAGTGTTTTTCTTCATTACCAACAATTTTAACTTTAATCATTTCAAAGCAATTTTCCTGTTCAAGACTTAGCTTTAATCAGAATGCATTTTCAGGTCACTTCATGGCCTCTTCATGAGTCTCTCTAGCTAACTACAGAATCATGCATAATCATTCTAGTCCCCACAAGACACCCTCAGTAAGTAGTTAGTTCAACATTTTATGCAAAAATAGATACAAAACAGGCCTCTAGGGGTACCTTCAGCTAATTTTCATGAATTAATTTCCCAGGATTAATGTTTATGCACCAGTCTCTTTACCACATAATCAAATCACTGGCGTTGAAGTGGTCTAACTCCTTATTTTGCAGCTTGATTAAGCAGGTGATGAAATACTTGAATATAATTTGGACAGTTAACAACTCACAGCGTTCACAACAATCCATTGTGGATGGATGACATGATTGACTGATGTTTCATTGTGTACTTGTGTCACACATGGTATTTTTATGGAGGAAATAAAACTTACAAACACACTTGGAGAGAGTTGTAAAGTCTTTAATGCTATTGTGTCAGACCATATTTAGACCCACTGGGCAGCGGCCACTGAGATGGAACCAGCATGCCATTGTGAGCAGACTCGCACTGACAAGGTGTCTGCTGCTCGGGTGGGCACAGAGTGGACATAAATTAGGGCAGTGCCTCCTGATGAGGTCACCTCTCTTCATTTTAGGTGCCAATCTGGCTTCCGGATTCTGTCTACCCACCTGTCACCACTTCTTCTTTCACTTCATCCCGTTTTTCAACATAAAAGTGAGGAGTCTTACAAAATAAATAACCAGATGTAGGAGAAGACAAATAAAAGTGATGATGACAAGGCCTGAGACAGTTGCACTGTCCCTGGTACTCCACTTAACCATCTGAGAGCCAAGGCATGAGCGAAACATTCTAACTTGACACAGCTCTTTTATGAGAGCAAGAAACTTTGAATTTTGTAGGAAAGCTAAAGTTTTCTTTGATTAAATTCCTCGAAGATATTTCTGACATGAGACCACAGCAGGTTCCTCCAAAAAAAAGAACAGAAGCAGAATTCGAGCTGCTGGGAATTGATGAATATTGTTCTGCAAGGAAAGGACTAAGGTGATACAGATTCCTGTGTAATTTTCTAGAGATCTAACTGATTCCAATAATAAGAACTTAGGTTACCTGCAGGCTAGAGTAGATAGGGTGCCCTTTAAATTATCTTTTCTAAATATCATTTCTATCTTGATACATAAGACTTGTTCTGAATCATTTGTGGCTGGAGATAATTCCTGTTCTCATATTATTGCTTCTTGTCTGCAAGTGAAGGGTGAGTATAAGGTAATGATCCTCACTGCTCTGCTTTTCTCCTCACCCTGCTTTTCTCCACACCCTGGCAAGAGTCACAGCTATAGCTATTTCCAGTAGAGCCCTAAACCACATTCCAGAGAACTATGTTACTAAAAAATAAAGAAATAAAATCTCATTGAAAGAGTGGTATGAACCCCAGCCAAAATGGCTTAAAAAATAGATCTGCCAAGTACCTGATGTTTTCAAGATGCTCCGAGTGTAGCAGGATACACTGTACCAAGGTCGCGAGACCTATGGGTATGGCCACGTGGCAACCCCAGCCCTACTGACACATGTCTGTGCAAGTCTCTCGGAGAGTCCATACCTCTCCCATTGCCCACTCTCCATGCCAAATGGTCCCTGTAGTCCTTCTCTCCAGCCTCAACAGCAAAGGGAAGCATCTGACCTTGGTTCCAACACTTAGACCTTCACATCTGGGACTGTAAGTACGAAGACAGTGAAATACAAGCACAATTTTAGTGTCAGATACATGAGCTCCATGAAGATTTACAGGCAAAGAAACCAACTGTCACCTTTACTCTTGAGCTTAGAGCTGTGGTGTGACACAGGATAACCTACAGAGCTAATTCTTAAGCTTAGAATGATGTTCACCCCACCCATTCTGTATGCTAACAAGGCCCTTTCATTTTTCTGATTCATTTAAAAGGAAAAATCAATAATCAGAATGAATTTGTGTTATTGGTTATGAAGATACTTGATATATACTGCTGTGTAAATTCTGAAAGAAGATCATGTCTATAGGGAAAAGAGAAACTCAGTCAACTTCATTCCTAGTTCCACAGGTAAAGAGGCCAAGGCTCAGAAATGCTTTCTGCAGGCAGCTAGATAAGTTAGAGTTGGGACACAGATCCTCCCACTGGCTCTAAGTTCAAAGCCCTGCTTGCAACACCTGTCAGTGAAATGAGGTGCAGAGCCCTGGAAATTGCAATGTTTGGCAAGGGGCCCTGCATCAGTGCTTTCAAAGCCTGCTTTGACCCCAGGGAAAAGTGAGGTCTTTCATTTTCTACAGAGAAAAGCAAACACTGTACATGAAGGTTTGTACACAGCCACACCACTCTGTCTAGGAAGTGCTGCTGATTTATAGCACCAGGGCATGTTACAAGCCACTGGGCTGTAAGGAACATTTGCTGGCAGTGACAAGAAAGCCAGTGTTTATTACAGCAGCACGGTTACATCAATGTGCATAAAAGACTCTGGAAAATGAAGAAATGTGATGAGATTCTAAAGTGCTCTCCTTTCACCCAACACAACAGATGTGCACAGACCTCCCCTGTACGGAACACGGGGTGAGGTTTTGGAAACCTGCTGACGTGGAGGACATGTCAAGCTGACTCATGGAACTTGCAACTCTGAGGGGAAGACAAACCGTCATTTACTTGATCCACAGGATGGATCTGGCAACAGAGGAGAAGTAGTGGCTTCTGGAAATGAGAGTAATCTTGTGAGTAAGAAACCACTGCAGAAGTAGGAAGAGAGACAAGCTCCAAACTACAATCGGACAGGCTACCTCTGATCACATCTGATCACAACCAAAGGAAAAAGAAACAAGGAAATGTGCAGTACAGCAACAGACCAGGCAAGAGATTTTTGCAAGGTGTTAATGTAAGATATGTTGGTGTGCAGGAGAAAAGGAAAATCCCAAAGTGAAATCCCAATTTTCTAGCATGGTACACGTGGCTCTTTATAAATATGCCTACCCTGGATTTTTTCTCAGCCTTCCTGAACTGGTATTTCAGTATAAACCTCCTGACTAGGTTTTCCACCTCCCAGAAGGCTTTCTTCCACTATCCTCTCAATATTTCTTCATCTTCCTTCCAGATGTAGTTGACATGGCTCTTTCTCCAGAAGGCTTCCTGTCACCAACAAGACAGGGAACAAAGTAGGAGGAGCAGATTTGGGAAACAATAAACACTGCTTTGGATTATCCAATCTGCGACCCATATGCTGTGTTACAGAAGATGTCCTGCACGCTGCTGAAAGTTCAGGCAATAGTGTGGTAAGTCAGAGGTTCAGGAGTCACCAGCCGCTCTCCTAGAAGCTACCCGAGCCATTGGTTCCCTTGCAGCCACCCCTCAATGGAGTGCTGGAGACTCCAGCACAAGTGGAGTGGGCTGCCCAGCTTATAAAAAGGAGAGCATTGATGAGGGACAGCAGAACAGAGCACAGAGGGGAGGAAGTGATCATAAGTCAACTGTAAAGCTGCAGCCTGAGTTGGGAGAACACGGACAGACATCAACAAAACCTCAGAATTCTGAAAAGTACGTTCACACCATGTGGTTATGTATCTGCATACATGCACACGGCTCAGATTAAATATATCACATAAAGCAAGCTGGCAGAGTGATGAAAATAGTTCTGCCAATGAAGTACATTGTTTTCTTTTAGAAAGATAAGTGAAATGCTTTCTGAAAAATTTAGTGGAATTTTATACGAATTGTTTGAGCTCTCAAAATCACTATGGTCAGAGGAAATCTTGTCTATGTGAAGCAACTATGCTATCAAAATAGCTATGTGCCATTTATAAGGAGTCATTATAAGTATTTCCGTTTAAATATTAGGATCTATTGAGTCACCTTTTTCCCGAGAAACTATCAAATGAATTTACTCTATATACTTTTCTTTCTGTGAAGAATCTACTTGTCCTGTTGGGAAATCATCTCGTTTGTAAAACATAGTTGAAATAACTAATGAAGTAATCCTACTATGATTCTGTTAAAAGGATATTCATCCAATAAATACCAATCTTGATCCAAAATACTGGAATATATAGATCTCACTGTTAGGGAGAATTAAACTAATGGAGTCAGTTCAGCTTTCATAACTTTCTCTTGCTTCCAAGATTTCTTGTTTTCTAGATTTTGAATTTTTACACATAATATTCATCTGGCTTTTGTAGTTTGATTATACTAGTTAATTCAACAGTCAATCAATAAACATAGTGGCATAAAGCCAGGGGCTGGGACAATCTGTATGAGATACGCAAGTGTCAATAAACTGAAATTGCAGAGGGCAAATAACAGTCTTTGATTATGAATGTGAATGGCTATTGTTTGAAATTCAATACTACTAGAATATTTAGGGCTAACATTTATAAAATAATGGACAGTCCATGCCAAACAGGCAGATTAGCAATGAGATGAATAATGTAAGATGAGCACACACTGGAAGAAACTCCATGACGAACTGCAGTTTATCTGTAGAAAACTTTTAAGGCCAAGTTACTGTTTTCACAAGTACACAGAAAAAGTATAATCACACCTCTCTTTTGTAATGGGTTTTGCATATATCAGAGAAAAGGTCCACCATTCTAACAGCCTGAGGAAAATAAAAGAGAGCTAAATTCGTTTTTCAGAGCAAAATGACAAATTACTTGGAGACTCTCCACTGTTAGAAATGATACACGAGTTTGAAGTTCAGATCATTTAACCTTGGCTCTGGTTTGTAAACTTTCTTAAAGTTTAATAAAGAATTCTGTTCTGTTATTACTTATATGTAATATAAATTGACTTCTTCATTGGTACCTTTTATATATAATCATGATCACACTCAATATTGACAATTTGTACCAGTATATGACACGACTTGATTCTCATTTTTACCTATTCTCCTACCTACCCTACAACCCCTGCCCTCTATATTCATGTACTTTCTTTCCTTTTTTTCACATCATATGTTTTTCTTTCCCACATTACTTACCCCTATCCCCTTCCCTTTGAATATTTTCTATTTCACAATATCTATTTGTGGTGTTTGAGACAGGTCTCACTGGCCTTGAACTCATAATGGATCCTAGAACATCTCAGTCCTCCTGTCTCAGCCTCCCAAGTGCTGGAATTTCAGGCATGCAGCAGCAGGTCCCCCTGTTAGGTAATATATTTAGATAGATTCTTGCAAAGCCAAAGACTGAGATGGTCTGTTACAGCTCTTGATATTTCACAAACCCAGAGCTAATGTTAAAATCTCTGCTTAAGAGGGGAGAATTGAAAGGCCCTTGTGCCCTGGAGGTTAGATGGAAACATTCCCTGCCTTGCTGGAGAAACACAGGTTTGCCCCTCTCACTCTCAGCTGCCCTCTGCACCCCATCTCCAGGGTGAAGACACTGCTCAGCTTCTCTCCAGACCGCGATGGAATCGGGGCTCACAAAATACCAGAACTAGAACCTGTCCTGTCTTTGGATAAAGATTTTTCATGACAATTCCTGACAATGTGAAGCCCACAGCACTCAGCACTGACTGGCGTTTGCAGTCACAGTTTCAAAGACTTTTACCTTTGAGTGATTTGAGTTTTCTCTAGTTGCTTTTCCTTGTTTTGTAAACTTGAAAAAACAACAGCTTCATTATTTTAAAGAAATGTTGGGCTGGGGATCTAGCTCAGTGGTTCCGGTGCCTGTCTTGCAAGCACTAGGTCCCAGGTGTGATCCCCAGTAACCACATACAACAATGCCCCCCAGCAATCAGAACCACATACCATAGTGCCAAGTGTGGCGACACACGCCTGTAATCCCAGCACTCAGGAGGCAGAGGCAGGAGGATTGCTGTGAGTTCAAGGATAGCCTGGGCTACATAGTGAGCTCAGTGCCAGCCTGAACTACAAAAGCAAGACCCTATCTCAAGAAAAAAAAAAAAGGAAGAAATGTTAATGTGGGGCTCTGCCTGTGGGGTGGGTGTCCTAACCCAAAATAAATCCATGGGCCAGAGAGAGAAAACCTTGACGATTATAACAGCCTGGCAGCCATGTTCCTGGAAGTTCTGTGAAGCACAAGTCTGAGCAAAAACACACACAGAGCGTTCATCTCAGAGGGCAAAGAGCACAAACTTCACAGTAGAAATCAAAATTAATTAAAATGAATACCAGTGTCACTGTGTTTCCCTGGTGGTGGAACGAGAACAGATTTTGAAAAGCTGTCTGTCTGTGACATTCCCACAGAAGTTGGTGACAGGTAAACTGTCGGTACAAAACAATAGTAACTAGAAGAGAAAATAGAACTGAGAAGACCTGACCACTACCTTACCCATTGTTAAATGCTAATAAGGTTGAATTAGGAATTACACCTTTAAGGAGAAAAGCCCTGTGTTTGGTAAGCTTGTGACAGTGATATACAAAAAAAAAAAATATATAAAGATGATTATGAAACACCTTGTCTTTCTCAGAAAATCTACCTATAATGGCAATAATACATGATTGCTGTTGTGTTTCAGTTGTTGACACAAAGCTGAACTTTACAGGAGCTTTTCTGTGTACTAAGATGAACTCAATAAAAATGAAATCCTTTGGATTAAGGTGAAGTCCCTAAAAGATCTCTGCCTCTGGTAAAGGCATTTGCAATAATGAAGAAAAGAAGGATGGAGGACTCTATTGTTGCTTCAAATTGCACATATGACAGATCACACAGAAACGGCTCTTAGTGGAATGACCAATATTTTCTTGATTTTCTCTTAGGCTCTTCAAGCCCAGGTCCATTAGAGGTATGAATTTCCTTAGCAAATAGCACCATGTTATAAATGGTGCCAGTTCCTGATCATTGACTCATTCCTTAGCCCCTGCTGCCCTGCTGGCTTCAGTATTCATGATTCAATAGAATTGCATTCTTAAAAATCACCAGCATGCCCTATGGTCTACTTCAGTCTCCGTCTTTCTCAACAGTATTCAACCTGGCTGATTACTTTCTACTGATGACTTCTTTTCCTAGCAGCCGGAAAACCTCTGTCAAGCTTTCTGATTTAGCATCACACTGCTGTTTGCTGAACGGAGCTACCTGTTGAGGTTCTGACTTCATTTTCTGCTCTTTGTATGATTCCCTTGGTGGACTCATCCACCGTTGTAGCTACTGGCCGTGCTACCAGTAACCCTCGGCTCCTAAGGCCTGTCTCCCAAACTCCAGACTCAATTCTCAGGGGCCAACAGCATGGCTCATTCTCTCCAACTATGCAAACAGAACACACAACACACCAGCTTTTCTTCAGCTTTCTCTCAAGTGCACATCAGCCTTTGGTGTTTCGATCTGGGGAATCTCCCTGTTGTCAACTTTAACTCTCACCTTGGAGTCAGAAATTATACTCGTGTCTTCACTTCACCACCCTCCTGTCTAATTAGTCAGCAGCTTCTTCTTGGCTTCAATGCCTCTTCAATGTTTCATTCTTTATCCAAGACAGTTTCTAATTTCTTCTGTTCTCAATGAGCCTAGTAACCTTTATACCGAACTCCTCAGTCACAACCTTGTTTCCCTCTAACTTTCATACACACCGCCACCAGGTTAGCTTTCCAAAGTCTGCCTTCAGTGGGGTCGTTATTATGATTAACACAGTTCAGCAGTTCTTCAGTTTTTACTGACATAAGTATAAGGACACGGCATGGCCTTCAGGAGCCACCACAATATAATGTCCAATTTTCTGCCTTGTCTTCCTCTCTCTCTCTCACTATTCAACTATGTACCTAAAACAAGCTCGACTTAGCTTTTCCTGGGTGACTTCATTGCTCACAAAAGCTTGAAAAGTACTTCTCCCAGCTACAAGCATGCTGAAATGGTCATGATTACTTTTGGTTTTTCTACATCCGGGCCTTTATTTTTGTTGTTCCTCTGTTCTTCATGACTATCTCCAAATCCTGACCATCTGTTAATATGCAACAACATTTGCCACAAAGCTGTTTTAAACAATTCCATAAATCAATCTATGTCTCTTTTGTTAACCTAGGTGTAGATATTTGTGGTGCAGATATTTGTGAACTTTGTCTTCCTAAGTGAGCCTAAATCCTCAAAAGCAAAACTCACACTTAATCCACTTTTTTATTCCTGAAATAAGGAACATAATATAGATTTTATGCATTGCACAAAGTCAAAAAATACATTTTCATAAAAAAGTGATAAACAGTGATACCTCCTAGAAAAGATGAATTTAGGAAGAAGTCACAAAATGTGCCTGACAACATAAACCTACATATTCATTTTAACATGAAATATACTGCATAATGTAAATTAAGATTTAGATCTTATGGATTACAGGGATATGTTTTTAAAGAATTTTTAAATATCTGTACTTTCTACAGACTTAATTTTATTTCTTTACATAAATATATGACCTGGAATAAATAATAAGTTTTCATTGATGGCTTCTGTTACCTCTGGTAATCTCTTAAATCATACAACTGCCTTTTCTGAGCTTACTTCTTTGTCTCTTTGTCTTTTGGGGAAATCTTTCCTCAAGTCATCTTCATATTTTGGTATTTTTAAGTGCTTATGGAAGGAGGAGCTTCCACATTAGTTTAGTCTCCTACATTCATGGACCCTCTTCATTTCCTTTAATGTTACTATTATATTATTTTTGCAATTAATTTTTTTTAGAATCTGCATGTTTTACAAGGTGCTAGGTTAAATATGGTATCTCAATTTCAAATCTATTGATTTTTAAATTGAACAGCTGCATTTGACACTAGAAACTGCAAATTGTTTTGTTTGCTTGTTGTAAAGAAAATAAACCTCAAATCTTGCCAGCTATTTAGGATTCATTACTCTGTTTTTTGGAAAAGCTTCTATAAATAGGCATTTCTAAGAGAAAATACAACTCAAAGCGCTCTGAACCAGTGTGAAAACAACTACAAGTGGGAAATCAAAGCACTGCTCATTTTCAGGAAAGCAGTTCCATTGAGATACTGAAAAAAGGAAAGGAGATTCTACTAAGGTAAGTGACAGTGACAATATGCTAGGGAGGAAACCGTGCAGTTCAAATACACCACTAAGGACAGCAATTGTCAAAATGTAGTCTAAGAGGTCGGCACGTAACCGCCTACGCTGCCTGTGTGAATAACTACTATAAGCATCTGCCAGTGATGCTCATCCTTATTCAAGGATGGGGCTAACTTCTGATGACTGTAGAGCTATTTTTAAAAAAGACAATGTACATCTGATCAAAAGGAATTGAAGCTCTGTCCGGGGCAAGGAAAAATGAAAATCAAAATACTTTCCAAGAATGATAGGATATGTATAAAAATGTGTGCTAAAGAAGAGTAGGAATACTGTGTGCTCTGAAGGGCAGTAACCTCAGAGCTATAAAAATACACAATGCAGGACAATCTCATTTATCCTGCTCACTGCAGTCTGAGACACTGCAGATCTTTCACCAGGATGTTTTAGTAGGGTCCTAACAGTGTTTTCCTTATCAGAGCCGCTTTCTAGGCCCTCCACATTTACAATACCCCACCTGGACACTTTTGGTTCACCTTCTGCACCCTCCCTGTGTCACTTATTCCTAGTTGATATATTACATGGTACAGATGGAGTAGTCTTTACCTGAGATGCTTAGAGCCAGAAGTGCTTCAGGTATTTTTTCAGATTTTTGAAAAATTTACATACACATAACAGATCTTAGGAATGGAATCCAAATCTAAACATAAAATTTATTTGTGTTTCAGATGCACTTATAGAGTCAAACTTAAGCTAACTTTATACACTGATTTTAATAACAGGCATGAAGAAAGTTTCATGGTGTTGAATTTTCTACTTGGGGCATCATAGTGTGAGAGCTCCAAAGTTTGGATTCTGAAGCACCTCGGAGTTCAGATTTAGAGTTCAGGGATGTTTGTTCTGACAGACTTGTCACTTATTAGGTTGTAAAACTGAGAACAAGGATTATGGTACTTTCCTTACTGATCTGCATCTCAAGTGCCTCACACTAGCAGAGACTCAACCAATACTGAATAAATAAATGAAAACATGTCAGAAAGACCTCTCTTCCTTCTACCTTATTATAGCATATGAAGGATTCCTAGAGAGAGCAAAGGCAAATAAATTATCCAGAAGGAATCTATTGAAATCATCCAGATGAATCTACTGCAGAAAGAAAGTTGTTTCATGGATCTAGGGAAATCCAAACCAGACTCAAGAATCTGATGTGGGAATGCAAGAAGGACTCTTGCGCTGAAACCAGTTGTTTATAACAGTAGGCCAAGATCTATGTGCTGTCTTTGTCTTTCCAGAGTAGCAGCAGTCACAGTGACAGCAGGGAGGCTGGACAGACCCTGGAGAGGGGAGATGGTGCTGCAGTGGGGGTATCTGAGGGAGCACATGGGAAGGGTCATCCTAGTCCAGGGTGTTCCCTACCTGAGGTCAGGTGTCCCAAAGGCAGGGGGCTGCCAGTATTATTCTTTCTTATGGAAAATCCTGGTAGGATGATGAAGTCATGAAAATGAAACAATTTCCTGGTAAACTTGGGCAGTGCACTATGGAAGGATTAAGTCTCCATTTCTCCAAGTAAGGTTTTTGCTTTTTCAAAATAGGAAATACCATATACAAGCAAATAGCTAGATGAAAAAAAAAATAGACTAGAATTTTTTTTTTTTTTTTCTGGATGAGTGATAAAATCATCTTGGAATGGACAGCTCCTGGCAGGGACAGAACGCCCAGGTTTAAGGAAAAGAGGAAGCAAAGAGGTGGTATTGCACACTGGATGCAGTTGCTGTAAAGTCAGACAAAACAGGGAGAAAGAGTGATTCAGAAAAAGAACCACAGTACAGCAGAGACCAGTGAGTTTCAGGGGAAAACTAAAGGAGACAATATTAAATTCAGTATTTGGGTCTTTAATTCTCTTTGAGTCAGAGTGTAAATTCTGCCCTAGAAGAACACGGGACCACGGGCTTCTTATTGAGCTCTGTGAGACGGTCCGGAGGATTGGCCATGGTGCTGATGGAGTGCAAGACAAAGGGAAGAGAGAGGAGGTATGAAATGTCAGTGGCTCCTCAAACAGTTAAATGTAAAATGATTATATGAACTTTTACATCAATATTCAAAAGAGTTAAAAGTAATGACTCAAATATTTAAACACACATCTTTATAGCAACACTATTCTCAATAGCTAAAAGTGGAACAAGCCAGTATCTCTCAGTAGATGAATTCCCAATTAAAGTGTGATGTATTCAAGCAAAGAAATGTTCACCTGTCAAAAGGAATGAAGTGCTGATATGGGACCATCAGTGAAACTTGGAAAGATCATGCTAAGGAGCTAGACACAAAAGCCAGATATTACAGGATTCCTCTTCTGTGAAACACATAGAACAGGTGAATCTATGGAGAGTGATAGCAAGTCACTTGTTTTCTACCAGCTAGTAGGACAGGAAAATGCAGAATAACTGCTCACGAAGCACAGTGTTCCTTTTAGGCATGATGAAGATGTTTCAGAATTAGTCATTGGTTGCACAGTATTGCAACTGGATTAAATGGCTAAGAATTGTCCACTTAATTGTATTATATGAATTATATTAACAACAAAGAGAAGAAATATAGTGCCAAAGACTAAAGTATAATTTTTTAAGAAAAACTGTTACATGATAGGAAAGAGAAGGGGAGGGGAGAGGAAGGAGGCAGGTGTCAGAGACAGACAGGAAAACACTTGTGGAGCAAGACTGAAGCTGAGAGTGTCTTGTAACACAGGGAGCTGAAGCTCACCTCAGGGAGAGTCACAGAGCCACAGAATGGTGAAAGGGAGACAAGGGCAACTTTGCTGGACAGATCATTAGGAACCGCAATGTCCAATTCAGGATACAAAACAAAGAGACAAAGATGAATGAGGTATCCCACCCATGACATACACTCTAGGAACTGCAAAGGTTAATAAGGTGAAGTCTTTGCCTCTGAACGGGAACACTCTGACCAGCTCTGACTTCCTGCCAAAAGCCTCGAGCCATGAGAAAGGTACATGAAAGTGTAAGGGTCGTTCAGGACAAAGAGAAACCCCTTTTCAAAAGTGGAAAGTGAAAAAGCTTCACAAATGTCTGCTCCAGCCCTTTCTTTTTTTTTTTTTAATTATCTTTATTGGTACATTATGAATACACATCATAATCGCATTCAACATTAAGAGTTTGTACCAGAATATGACATGACTTGATTCTCATTTTTTCCCTTCTCCCCCCACGCTGCATCCCACCCACTCCCTATATACACAATCTTTGTTTTCTTTTTTCTTTATTATTACCACATTCATTTCCCCCTAGTTATTTACCTTTACACTCTTTCCTTTTAAATATTTTTTACTTCTCAATATCAACTATACATACTACATTCACACGCAAAGGGATGTACCTTGAGGACATCCTCCTAAGTGAAATAAACAGGTCACAGATTGTAAATATCATATCTTTTCTCTGATATGAAAATATGACGTTGCACCAGCCCTTTCTGAATGAGCAGAGGTGGCTATGCAGAGTGAGCCAAGTGCACACAGCCCCTGTGCATCTTATAAACTGAGGGCCTTCACCCTGTGGGTCGGAAAAGCACTGTGTCCAGACCTGGCTCTGTGCAGTGGAGACTGAGATGGAGACGGCCATCGAAATGCTGCTGCAGAAAAAGTCAATCTGGCAGTTCTGTGTAAACTTGAAGAATAAAAGGTGACAGGCAGGGCAGCAACTAGAAGTTGACTCTCCTGGGTCACAATGAGGGGGTGGGTATCTGTGTCAGATAATGACTGTGGGCTCAGGGATGTAGGTGACTGGAAAACTGATTGGGGTGAGACAAAGATAACACTCCAAAACTTTGAGGTGGGGATTCTGTGAGGGAAATTGTGTCACCAGCCCCCAGAGAGAGCACTGCAAGTCATTAGGTAGAAGGGACAGGGCACAGACTGAGTCCCATTTGATGTGGGTTATGTTTGAAATTCGGGAGGGTCCATACACAGGTGCCACTAGGCAGCAAGAAAGCAGGAAAGAAGAGAGTAGAAGTCTGGGAGACAGCCATCGAGGCATGAGGCTGAAATTCGACTGAAGTTTGTTATGCACACGGTTTGCAAGCACTTAGGGAAATGAAATCAACCAGAAGCAAGCATGCATTTGCTGCCAACTAGTTATGCCAAATTAACCTCAATTCCTTTGTGACGAGGGATCCGGACTATAAATCAGGGAAGTGTTTTAGACATGGTGTATCTGGATTCAGCTAAACATTTGACGAGTATTTCAAGATATCCTTTGCCTAAAAGAGAAACATGTTGGGCGTGAAAACGAATAGAGATAAATTCACAGTTGACTGAATAATCATACCTCAAGCATGTTAAATACTAACTTTCCACTCAAATGTCTCTTATCTTAAATGAATGGCTTCCTTACCTCACTCAGTAGTTGAAAGGGACTTTGCACAGAATTAGAAAATGTTTTGTTGGGATAAAGCATTATTCTGTAGCTTGGAACTTTAACTAATACTGATCACAGAAAGAATTCTTAAGAAATTGTATGAAAACAGTAGAATTGCCCATAGGCTTTATAAGAAAATTGCAAAATAAAGCATGTTGTCTTTGTAAATTCAAGATTTCCTTTATGATCATTTGGGAGTTTTAAATGTTTTATTGCTAAAAATACCATAGTTATTTGTACATGTCACTGTACACTAATCTTTGTCCAAAGCATTTATTATAAAAATTGCATTTCAGTATTTGAAAGCATCAGCAATTTCTTTTTGAAAATTTTACCACTGTAATTCTATGAGGCAGGCATCAGAGCCAGTATACTAAATACAGGAGAAGATAACAGAGCCCGAGTTATAATCCAAACTCGCCACCATAATCAGTAACTATGAATTAGCAGGGAGAATCAATATGAAATTGTACAATACACTGAAAGTAATGTTTTATAAAAATATCTAACAAAGATAATACATTTTCTCCAATAAGAAATGAATTGTAAACCTGCTATTTCATGAAATAAATCAGTTTAAACATTATCCAAATATTAATGATGTCTCAATATAAAATACAGTGTAATATTATGTCTTACAAATAATATTTACAAAATAATTTCCTCTAACAGTTGAGTTCTACTATTTCCTTGTAACTAAATTTTTAGAATCCTGAACTGTAAAAGGACAGATAGATGGTTGGTTACATGGATGAATAAACAGATTAGAAACATTCCCCTAGTTTAAATGCAACTAGATGAGAAGAGTTTGTAGTCTTGGCAGGGACTGATATCTACATACTCAACATTCTTTCTCTTCTTCTTGTCTAACTAAGATAACTCTGATTTTCTTGGTGATGACATGTGGCATTTCCTAAAATCCTTTATTCTCTACTGGAGGAGATGACCATGAAAATTACTGTGTCTTTGGGGACTCAGAATGTACTTCCTTCCTTACCGCCCTCAGTCTTCCTATCACATCCTCTCTAGAACTATCATGGCTGTTCTTCAGCAGATATGGATGACTTTCTGAGCCTGTAGGACCACAGTCGTACCCAAAGCATGGCCAGGCCAGGGGACAGGAGGTGCTCTTTATGCATTCATATGGGAAAACAATGGAAAACAGACTTTTTTAAAAATTATATGCAGTTAAATTTACCACAGTCAAAATAGACGGTATATCCAGTATTTCCCTTCTTATTTCTCTACCACATCATTCTGGTCATAGGCTGCTGTTTAATTCAAACTTCTCAGGTTTTTGATCCATTCAAAAGTGTTCAGGAGTATCAAAGCCCAGAAACACAAGCACCTGCTTGGATCCCTCATAGCCTGTGTCCACCTGAGACACTTTCGAAAAATATTTTGAGTTCCTATTTTTTTCAGTAAATGCTAACGACATGGTAATTGTTTTTATAGATTTCCAATGAAGAGTGAGCTGCTTTGACAGCTGTCAGCAAAACATCAGACAGACTGTGGCAGTGAAAGATGAGATGATTTAAAAGCCCTGCTTGTCAGCACCCTTAATCTGAACTGCCATTGAGCTTCTTGAAGTCGGTACCCACCAAGGAGACGGTGCTCACCCTTCCCCATATTTCCTCCCCTCAGTTTACCCAAGCTCTCTCCCTTGGGCTCAGAGATGGCCCCAGTGTGGGGAATAACCCCACCCTACATCCTGGGCCAATCTCCAACAAGTCCTTGTCCTTTGCCAGATCCTACTTAACAATACCTAGAATGTTAAGTTGTACATGAAGGTGTGTACATCTCACACAGGAAAGGTCACTGGGCTTGCTCCATGAGGTAGAAGGGACTCTGATGAGGCTCCAGGACACTACCATAGAGTATGGATTTTCCTCCCTTGGGAATAGCGGGAACCTGTAACCTGACTCTGGTAGCACAGAAATGGAGATGAGAGAAATATCTCCTGATGACAGTTTTCTGCATTATAGCTGATTGAGGAGTGAGAGACCCAACCCTGGCCTTTCTGTATGTACATTCTGGAATATTCCCAGGGCCTTCCTTCTTCATATCCTTGTCTAGTTCGGGTATGAAGCAGTCCTTGCCTTATCAAATAAGCCAGTAAGTGTTTCACAATTTCTCCTTCACTTGCCCACACACTAATCTCCTAAGGATAATTCTTTTCACTTAAGAATTCTAAAACTTTGGTGTGCAGTTCACTCATATTTTAAAATAGATCACTATACAAAATCATACAAATAATGTTGTAAAAGTACTATGAACAGTAATGGAGAGCAACAAAATTCAAAATATAATCCAGAACAGAATACTATGTTGGAAAATAAGACCATATTGCAAAGAGGTCTTTCATATAATAGAGAATATTGCTTATATGACTAAATTTCAAAATAAAACATGGAATATGTTCAAAATCTTATTGAATGGTAATTTTACAGATAAAGGTAGTTTTCCAATGACTAAGAAGGGATTTTTAAGGTATTTAAAGTATCACCCAAATTCTGAATATTCTTAATAGATTTTATAACTTCTGAACAAAA
The DNA here is from genome assembly GCA_004026965.1 of Petromus typicus. Taxonomy (NCBI): domain Eukaryota; kingdom Metazoa; phylum Chordata; class Mammalia; order Rodentia; family Petromuridae; genus Petromus; species Petromus typicus. The sequence continues at coordinate 118,054 of PVIR01000157.1, forward strand.
TTATCAATGTAACTATAATTATATTTAGTGTGAAAAATCACCAATAACAATCTCTAGACTGCTAAATTAAAAAATTGAATCTAAATTACTTTGGATTGAATAATTTTCCTTACAGATATTACTCCTTCCTAACACCTGCAAATTTTTCTTACAGTATTATCACACCTGTTAATGCAACTCTTCAATGCAGTGTACAAAATATAAACTACTCTCAATGATATTTATAGCTCTCCTGGCCTAAGTAGTAAGAGACTGTCTTATCTATACTGATATGTGGCAAATTCAGTATCAGGGAAAAGCAGTACCAGGACAGAACCACCTCAGACTGTCTCCATCAGCAGTCAGGTGACAGCGCAATACATTAGATTGCATGGTAAGCTACTCATTAGACTATTAACTCTGACCCAGTTTGTCAAGATTTTGTGTTCTTAATGTCAGTTTCTATTCACTTGATTTCTTTTTACTGGGTATTACTAGATTATGAAGAACTGGCCTTTTTCAAAGAAAAGCAAGACTAACAGGGAAAGCAAACTCTGAATCTTCTTGGGAGGAGATTCAGTAGTAGTGAGAATCCTCTTTTAGTTAATTGAGCAGTTTGGGAGGCACGTGAGACCCAGCATGCCATCTGCCTGACACTGCCTGTGATTTACACGAGGGCATTGGCCCTGACTTCACATTTGGGTGCTTCTCACTGGTCACGGGTGCCACACCCACCCCAAATCTGAGAAAGCATTCCTACAAAGCATCTTCTTAGACCAATGTCAAACCACTTCTTTTGAGGAGAGAGGGGATATATACCTTATAGTGCAGTGACAGAGATGTAGCTGTCCTATTTGTACATGATCAGCTCTGTTATTTCCTCCCAAAATAACTGCAGCGCACTGCACGATGACATGAGCTGCTTTGCAGCTTGGGGCTCAAGAGCTGGTGCATCAGCTCCATGCCCAAGCTGTGGGATTCTTTTTCCTCCTCTCTCTCCATCTCTGAGTGGGGAGGAACTGTCTTGGGCACTCTATACAACATGGAATGTAGCTGAGGTGTACAAATAAATAAATGAGAGGAAAGAGAAAGAAAGAAAGGAAGGAAGGAATGGAAGTAAGAAGAACAGACAAATAGTAGGTCACTAGCTAGGAGTGGCTGCATGAGAGGAAAAAGACTAGTCACCGGTCCTAGTAAAATGTTTCAGTCAAAACCATTACATGTCAACTGAAAAAAGAAATGTCTCACTTTTAAATTTCTTTCATAGCACTTCCATTATTTAGTAGGAAACACAATATCTACTTGTTGTGAGCTGATTTATCCAAATCTCAATTTACGGTCATTCAGGTAATTAGTGTTACCAATCTGGTAAAATGGTTATAAAATGTTTTCAAATAAATACAAAGGGCTAGAAAGGTCCATGCATTTTTAATTCATAAATTTTTACTTCTAAACGAACCAGTGCACTCACTTTTTAAGTGCTAACATTTCTGAATTGTAAGAAGACTAGATCAACTCTGGAAACAGCCAATACTTGTCAGAATTCTGAAGAAAAAAAATACATAATCTGAAGAATTTCTTTGACTAATTAAATGAGAAGTGGTCAAATGTAATTCAAGAGGAGTGAAGTTAAAGATGACTCCCAAATTTCTTGTACATGATGGCAGTGCTTGTCAAAATTAGAGAGCTAAGGTAAGAAGTGTTTAGAAATATGAAATTAAAGCTCAGGGTAGATGTCTGGAATGAAGAAATATCTGAAAGGGGGATAAAAGAGTTCAAAGATGTGAGTAAGTCAATCCATGAGACAACCTGGGTTGAGAAAAGAGGTCAAAGATTTAATTCAACTGACTGGCAACATGTAAAGGTTTATCTGAAATATCAGGAGGCATTGAAGTAGACTCTAAAGGCAGGCTAATGCACTACAGAGGCAACCTTTCAAGGGCAAGTGCTTTAAAGTGCTCCGCTGCATTGTTTTCCTGTGTTTATTTCCACGGTACCTATTACACTACCTGGAGAACAGCAGGTAAACAGTTGTTTACCGAACAAACAGCTCAAAACAGTGGCATTATGAATGCCAAATGCAAAGAGGATTTCAAGAGGAGCTGGTCGTTTAGAGTGGCATTAAGAAGTGACTATTGGATTTGGCATTATCAAGTCACTATAATATTATCCAGGATAGCTTTTGTGTCATTCTGGTGGTAGAATTCAGATTGAAAAGAAAGAGTAAATGGATAATGGAGTGATATTGATGGAGAATTGCAGAGATATTGAAATTCAGTCTGTCATTCACATATTCTAACAGAAGAGCAGGAACAGACAGAAGCAGGAGAGGAAACGTTTATTGAAAAATTTTAAGTGAGGAGAGATGTAAACAGGTTTGTATGTTGGAGCAGAAGTCAAAGAGAGAAAGATGTAGACTGAAAGAAGAGGAGAAATTAGACAGAGAAAGGACACAGAGGGAAATGAGTAGGAAGAGGAAAAGGAAGAGGAGGAAGAGGAGAACTCCAAAGGTTGGTCGCTGGGAACATGGAGGAGATTTCTGTTAACATCAGAGGACAGACCGCTTTGTCCATAGTGACTAAATATGAACACTGGAGGAAAACCAGGGTCAAAAATAATGCTGAGGTTTCTGATATAATGTGATTTACATCTTCTAATCTATCAAGATGTACTGGTGTGCTTATTGTCAGAGAAACAGAGGTTTGAGGGTATTCTGATTCACGTCCTTAGTGATCACCCTCCCTTTTCAAAAGAAGGATTGGGGTAAGATGAGAATTCTAAAGAGAGTGGTAGATGTTTGAAGAAAACTCTGGCACTGGATTCGAGAGTTTGGCACAGATCCATGGAAAGGACAGATGCTGCCCAAGTGAAGAGGAGATGATGAGTTTCACTTTGTAATAATCTCCATGGTTGAGTTTTCTGCAGCAGTGCTCAGGGACCTTAGTGGACAAATCAAAATCTGAACCATAAGCGTAACTGAAGACTAGAACTTGGCTGAGAAGCACGACAGAACAAGAGGAACCAAGGAGTGCTGGAATCCAGACACTTGGAGAAGGAAAGGAGCGACTATAGACTACGTGCAAAGGGACTAGGGTGGTAGACGTGCTTCGGAGTGTGAAGGGAAGGGGAGTAAGAGGGACGAAGGGTGCGTGGGAGCACGTGGGGGAGTAACCAGTGGAGTCCATGGAAAACGAAAAGCGTTGTTGGCTGGGTGCAGCTCCACCCTGAAATGGGAACTTCAAGGTGGGCACTTGTTCAGCTCAAGTGCTTACCAGAAATGGCCGGAAGCAGCAAAAGCTAGAGGATGGATAGAAGCCGCACCCTGTCGGCACACAGAAGTAAACAGATGTGGAAGCCTGAAGCTGTAGGTGCCCAGATCGAGGGGTCCGATGGCTTCATGATCTAGATCCCAAACAATCCCCAACCAATCCTGGTCCATCTCTCCCTGGTGCACCTGAACGCATGGACTAAGGACATTCACCTCAGGACACATTGAATGTCGAAATAAGGAAAACAGAATAATTAACCGCATAGCTCAGAAAGTTAAGGTGAGATTCAAAATGAAGAAGAGGATATGAGTCTTATATTGGACACTGCAGGTAAATATGGGTATGGATAGAAGAGCAAGGGTGATGGACGGAGACTCTACCTTGCAACTAATCGGCCTCAGGCAACACCTGACACAAGACAGCACCCACTGCACCTTTGGAGAAGTGAGTGCGTCAGCACAGAGCAAACAGAAATCAGACTCTCATGATTTCAGGAATAACTACTTCCCAGTCAAAGGGAGCAAAAGTTTTCTTTTACTACTTTTAATTAAACATGTAATACACAACCAAGCATTTCACAGAAAACTAACTGGAGATTTTCTAAAATATGAATTTAAAAGTGCACATCTTTTCACAAATACAGCAGTTGGGCTCTAAAAACACTCAGCACATTATTAAAATACAACTAGTAGTACCTCTTAAAATAACCCTAAGCAGGGGCCAGGGATTTAGCTCACTGTTTCCGGTGCCTGTCTTGCAAGCACAAGTTCCCCGGTTCGATCACTGGTAACCACATACAATACTGGGTGTGGAGATTCATGCCCAGCAGCAATCAGTACCACATACCACAGTGCCGGGCGTGGTGGCTCACGCCTGTAATCCCAGCACACAGGAGGCAGAGGCAGGAGGATTGCTGTGATGTGAGTTGGAGGCTGAGCTCAGGGCCAGCCTGAACTACAAAGTGAGACCTTGTCTCAAAAAATAAATAAATAAAAATAAAAAATAACCCTAAGCATCTCCTCTTTCACAAGTGTAGAGTAAGAGAAAGTTCTTCTGACTCTGGGATGTTTAGAACATAACACTTTTTGTGTGTTTCAGTAAAGACAAGGCATCATCAAATGACCTTGTTCGATACTCTTCATGGAAAACAAAAACCTTTAAGTGAGAAAAAGCTGTCCATTCTGGCCATATCACAATAACAAGGGTTCATAGCACGCACTAGCCTGTGGTCCTGAATTATAGTGTTCTTTTATGTAGTTACCCTATAAATCACCACCCACTATTTATGGCATTTCTGTGCTTCTAGCCAAAATATCAAGTAAATCAAATTGGAGATGAAATATTTTTGGCTTACGCCAATCCAATATGTTCTTGCTCCTGACAGCTGTAAAGCTCAGGAGTTATTTTATATCTCAGTGTTTGAAGTCTCAAAATCAGAATTTTGGATGACCCCATGCACTGCAATTAAATCCTGGAAATCTCCCGGTGGCTGGGAAATGAGTGTGTGGGGGGGTGGTTTATAGGCCACCACTGTTCCTGGATGGAACTCACAGAGGAACCACAGAGAGAGATCATTATCTACAAAGCCCAAAGCAAGAGATCATGGACACAACATTTTAAGCAACACTTAAATTGAATTAAGGTGTGGTTGTTAACAGGATATAACACACAGATATATTCTGTCTGGTTCTACAAAGTCAGCTCGTGGTAAATCGTCACGGCCCCCAGTTGAGCCTGGTAATTATCCTAACAAAACATTTATGTAGAACACAATCATTCTTCTTCAAGACTCTTGTAATAATTAGAAAACGAAATAAGAGGACTGAAGGGATGAGCTGAAACAAGGGTAGAAACAATAACAGAACTGTTCACTGTCACAGGAGAGTATTGATAGAATTGATGTTCATAAGTAAAAATGGCTACTTCAGTATGATATCAGAATAATTTAATGAAGCTACGGGATGTTTCACATCCATACGACAATTTAAATTTTAAAATAAGTAATCAGGCCTTTGCTCCCCAACTCCATGCTGAGGACTGTGATGCCAGCTGTGCCCATTCTGTTCCTATGTTAGCTCTCATGTGCCAGGAATGCAACCCTCCCCTCGGAGACTCAGGAGTTAGGCTCAATGTTCCTGAGGTCTTAAGGGAATTTCCCTTTGTGGTTATGAATATGTCTTTAAAACACACAAGTGCATGTTTTGGATTCTTGCCACCTGTTTCTCCAAAGTAGATGAAATTTTGAAGTCCAGGCTAGCCTGGGACTTGTGGTAAGCTTCAGGGGAGGTTCTCTCGCTTGCCCTCTGATGGAAATGACACCCTTTCCTTCTCCACAGAGTGTCTTCTCAACAAGAAGATCAGTGTGCTGATCAAGTGCACAGACTTGGACACTGGAAAGACACAGATGCCGTCTATTCCTCTGTATCTGGCCTTGGGAAGCTTCATACCTCCCTAAATTTCATACTGCTCAAAAATTTGCAAGGGCTAAATTATGTAATGGAATGTGAAATGTTTGGGCAGCATCTGCGAAGTTAAAAGTGTTCTATCATGGCTAATCATTTGTATTACCAGCACTGTTGTCACTACTACTGTTTATTGCGTTCTCTTTTATAAACAGCTTTATACAATACAATATCTCAATTTATCACCTTAGAAATTAATTGGAAATCAATATGAGTAAATGCTACTGGCATTTTTATTTTAATACAAGCTTGGAAGGTTTCATTTGAGGTATCATAGGTGCCTAAACTGTACTAGTTAGAGAGGTGTTGTTAGAAGATAAAATTGTCTGGTAAATCAAAACACACCAAATGTGACTTGGTTACTGACAGAGCATTTTATTTATTCTATTGCTTGGAAGTTATTGGTATGATCATTAATTCTCATTTTATTAGCAAAGAATGGAAATCCTTGCTATTAAAGAATTTCTGATAGCAATTCACTTGTAATGCAACAAGAATTGACTGAAATGTAACCATAAAAGAAAGTATTGTATTTATTGGTGGGAACTGTATGTATAGCAAGAAGATAAAGATAAGTGAGAAACTATTTCAAACACCTTACAGCCCACTGAGAGAAGGAGAAGGAGGAGAGTACATTGCAAGCCACTATAACATAAAAGAAAATTAAAGTGCTTTAATAAAGGTGAAAATCAAGGGCTTAACAGGGCAGTAATGTGAAGGACTGATTTTAACTGGGGAGACTGATGAAGCTTTAGAGTAAGAGGACTCACTTGAACTGGCACTTACGGGATGAATAGAATTTCAACAGGTCTGAAAGATGCCAGAAGAATGATAAGATAAAGATAATTTGAAATATTTGGAAACTATCAGTGAGGAAAATAGCCCAAGGAGCAGAAGAGGGTGGGGATGGAACAAAGGCATGCCGAAAGGCTTTTGAATATTGTGGTAGAATTGGAATAATAGCAGTAATGGCAGGGGAAGCACCAGGGATTCTCTTAGTAATAGTAGTGCTGGGTAAATGACCAACACTTAGGTAATACGTTCCTAAGTGGCAGGCACTCAGGAAGTGCTTCATGCCTACTATCTTATTTCATCCTCAACAATAACAAGCACTCTGTATGCTGTGAAACATCTCTGTCTCAAAAAATGAGAAATGAGGTACATGGAAGTGGAAGAAACTGCCACAGCTCACACAGGAGAGTAAATGATAAAGAAAGGATTCCAACAGATGGACTCAAGACCCCTCACTTAATTCACATGGATATGTTCACTTTTATATGCAAAGAGATCACGTAATCCCAACTTCTCCATGCAGCTACTTTTTGACCCATTTTTCTTTTTTTCGGTAATTCAGATGCTGTGCATTGCAAGCCCCATGAAAGCATATTCCAAGGTTTGTTTCTGTGGTACATGTTATGAAGAGTTTGAAGAAACAATCTGGGAACTCAAGGCAGGAGGATCACAAGTTCAAACCCAGCCTAAGTAACTTAACAATTTAGTGAGAACTTGTGTCAAAATGAATAATTAAAAGGAGTAAGGATGTCAGTCATCAGGCCAATCAGTATGTCAATCATACACTGGAGATGTATCTTAGTGGAAAGTCCCTGTGCTCAGTCTCCAGGACTTCAAGAAAAAAAAAGTGTTTAAAGGCACATTCAAAACATAATATATACAATTATTTCTAGTGAGGAAATCAAGGCCTGTTTTATGGACCCTTTACACGACAGAGGATACATCAGAACGTGGCCCATTTTTCTGTAACTACCACTTCACATGACTTCAGGATATCAGTGCCAGCAGAGTGATGACCACGGAGCAGAACACTGCACAGAAAAGTAAGATTCTGAAAACAAAAGCTATTTATTCTTTTCTATCCTGCTTCTCAAACCACAAGGATCTGGAATGTGGTCCTAACTGGGCAGAAAAATAATCCAAGCTTGGGAGCAGCTTCTCAGAACTCTGTTTCACTATGAGCCTCAATGGCCACATTTTCCTAACTGGAAGACTTGTACTGAAGCTTCTGGAGTGCATTTGCTACAACCTAAGCCCACCACGGGGGAGTTAAAAGTATTCTTTTATAAGTAATAAATAATGAACTGGCCACTGTGCTATCTCTGAAACTTTGACCACTGGACCATGGAGAAGCGTGCCAGATTATATTATGACAGGGACGTTGAGGTATCTTCCCTTGGGACAGAAGTTACGCATGTGTGTAAACATTCCCCTGCAAGCCAGGAAGCGGCCTCCCTGTCACTGTCATACCAGCTAATGGAATAAAGTGCCACCAGTCGAATGCAAAATCCTACCCCAGGCTTCTGGTTTCCAAAAGGCAGTGTTGCCCACAAGCAAACTTAATCCATGTGCATGTCAATGTTAAGTTTTACCTTTTGACACTAATAGAAATTTCACTGACAAAGGTAATACAAGGTCATTAACTCAGAGTAACTAATTCTTTGTAATTTATGTACTTTTTATTCATTCATGTTGGCAATGCATAGTATTACATTCATTACGGAATGTTGGTACATCCGTTTACTAAATCTATGCTGATTAACAGTTGTATTTTTAAAAACTATAGAGCAGAAAGTACAGACTGTATAGCTGGAAGCATGTCTGAATATGATGATTTCTGTAAAAAATGAAAATGGGTATACAGTTTTAAGAGATATTTACTATTTTATATCTCCTGGTTATGGCCACATATGTAGATGAATGCACTTTAAAAACAGAAACAGTTCTATAGATATGCTCTGTAGCTCTCAACTATAATTTCAAACAATTCTTACACTTAAGAATAGACACTTTGGGGGCCGGGGAGTTAGCTCAGTGGTTCTGGCACCTGTCTTGCAAGCGCAAGC
>PVIR01000157.1:132983-193544 GCA_004026965.1 Petromus typicus
AGGTGATATTTAAAAATAATACCTTAAAGTCATTTAGTGAAAAATTCTTTTTTTTTTTTTTTTTTTTTTTTAGGTTTTTTGAAACAGGGTCTCGCTTTGCAGTTCAGGCTGGCCCAGAGCTCACCCTCAAACTCACATCACAGCAATCCTCCTGCCTCTGCCTCCCTTGTACTGGGATTACAGGCGTGAGCCACCACACTGGGCACTGTGGTATGTGGTGCTGGTTGCTGCTGGGCGTGAGTTTCCATGCCCAGTATGGTATGTGTTACCGGGAATCGAACCCGGGTCCTTGTGCTTGCAAGACAGGCCCCAGAACCACTGAGCTAACTCTCCGGCCCTAGTGAAAAATTCTTGACATGCTCAAATGTTTTATTTAAATGATGAATAGAAGCACATGAAATCTTCTCTTTATTGACTTCTAAATGAAATAAACAAATAAATATATAATGAAAAAATGTTTTAACTAAAAGAATTATATAAATAACTTTGTATTCTACAAAATAAAGATGGCCAATAAGTACATGAAGACATAAACTTACATAATTTTATCCCGTAATTATTAAGTACTTACTAAGTTGTTCACAGCAAAAGAAACAACCAATGCAGTAAAAAGACAATTTACAGAATAGGAAAAAGTTTTGCCAGCTATTCCTTGAACAAAGAACTAACATCTAGAATATATAAAGCAGTAACAAAAGTTAACCCCCACAGTAAAAGAACCAAACAAATATATGCAAGTGAAATGAATAGGCTCTTCCCAATCGCCAATAAATACATGAAAAAAAAATCAACAACTCTGGTCATTAGAGATATGTAAATTAAAACATCTTTGAGATTCCATCTAGTTCTAGAAAGAAAGGCCATCATGAAGAAATCAAATAATAATAAATGCTAGTGAGCCTGCAGGAGAAAAGGAACCTGACTTCATTGTTGCTGGAATTGTTTATTTATTTTTTAATTGAGTTTATTAGTACATTGTAGGTATAAATTATGATCACATTCATCCCTGAGAATTTGTACTTTACTCAATAACTATTACAACCAATATAGAAATCAGTATGGAAATTCCTCAAAAAAATGAAATTAATTCTATTCCAACAAACTGAAAGTAAAAATTCTGCTCCAGCTTTTGCCAGCCTCTAGATACCTCCCCCAAAGACTTAAAGACATTATGTAATAGGGATTCATGCATACCTATGTTTACAACAGCACAGCTTATAACAGGCAGATCTTGGAAACAGCCTATATGCTCATTATTAGATGAACAGATAAAGTAAGAGTCATATTTACCAAAAAAATGGAGTACTACTGTGCCATATAGAAAGATAAATTTGAGACTATGGTAGATGAATGGATACAACTTGCGACCATAATGTGTAGAGATATAAATCAGACATAAAAGTTTAAATATCACATGGTTTCTTTTACATGGTAAAACCCAAGATAAAAATAAAAAGCATCATAAAAGATAGATATCAGGAAGTAGAGAGATTTTTTTCAAATGTAAAAGGGATCAGCAAATGAAGGGAGAGGGGAGAGAAAGGGATAAAATGAATTGAAAGAAAAAATGAAAATGCAACTTTGCAAATGGGAAGAGAATGAAGAGATGTAAGGGTAGGGCGGGTCAGGAGAGTTGGGGATCAGTAGCAACAAAAAGAAATAAGATGTGTTCTGTACACGGACCAACTCTTTGTGACAAATGTAATCCCTATATACAGCAAATACAGTCACAGCTATGCTGTCTAGCACAACTACAGCAGCTGCAAGAGGGTGCCAGGGACAAGCCTCCTCCGTCCTCTGTCTCAGCTGAGGGCATGATGGTTGCTCAAGCATCAGTCACCGCATCTGGAGTTTATGTAGTAGGACAGAGGGGGAAGTGAGGGAAAGGCAAACTCTCCTTTACTTGTAAAAATGTAATTATGGCAATGTTTCTGGAAAACATAACGGCAATATATATCCCAAAGTCTTAAAATCATCTGTACGTATCCTATGAGTAAGCTAATAATTCTAGGGGAAGAATCTTAGATGTTGTAAACAATTAATGAATGCTAATTATTACCAATGCTACAACAACACAATTTAATATTTAGACATGACTCACATACATATCTATGTAGAAGTACTACATTATAATGTAGTTAAACAATTAAATAGTAGGTAACCATTAAAAAATTATACTTTCAAAGCCTATATGATGACATGGAAAAATTTCCATGGTATAATATGTGAGGAGAGCAATACAGCAAATTACACACATCTTCTTTCTCCCTCTTCCACATATGGACATTACTACATATATTATACAGATACATGCCTTTAAAAAAGAGCACATTCCACCTTAACTGTTAATTTTGCAGTTTTCTGCATTTCCCAAATATCCTAGTATAATTATACCTTACATTGATATAATCAGAGCCCAGCATTGTTGAAAATCCATCTTGTTGAAAGTTAAAAGTTACAAAGTTAACTGAAAATACAAGTATGCATGTTTTCATGATTAATAATATTTAAAAAATCTGTAATGCTAGTTTTGGGCAATGGGGAGATACATGATGTGCGGTCTGTGAAAGATCAGTTTGAGGCAAAATCAGATAGTCAATGTGACAGGAAATATCGAAGATATAATTAGGTACTTATTAGTCACACTACCCTAACAATGTTTTATCAAATAATGCCTTTGAATGTGAATATGTATAATTCATATCTATATCACTTAGAGGTAACTTTCAGGGTGTTAAATAGGTTCATCAAAACACAGTATGCCATTTATTTACAGTGTTGAACAACTGCCATTATGTTAAACTTCAAATTGGGACAAACTTTTTGCTGCTAATGTTCAGCTTCCAGAGTGTAATAATTTCACTTAGAAAACCTGCCAGTACCCAACAGTAATAACGCAAGTGTATCACTGAAATAAAACATTTCCAATAGACAAATACTACAAGGATTACCTGGTTTAAGTTTCCAAGTGCAAATTCAGTCTGAAATGATATTTCCAAAATATCTCTGGTTTAAAAGATTTTTTTAAAACATCTACAAAGTGAGCTCACAGTTGTAGCCTCTCTTCACTGATCTGGGCCTTCAGAAACATCAATACGTTCAGTACATAAGAACCGGCTATAAGAGATTCTTTTTTTTTTTTTTTTTTTTTCAATACAAAGCAAGGTCACTGCATTATAGGAAGGCATAGCCCTCTGTTTATTTCACTCCCATAAAAGGAATGTTCAAGGGCAAATAAAGAATGAAACTTGAAATCTTTGAAACTCTTGGAAAAAGAGACAATGATAGAAAAATTTTGAATGTCTAATATAATATTTTTTTTTGCTATATTGTAAATAGAAACAAGATAATCTTTCTAGAGACTATATCTTGGTTTCTCTGTATTTAACTAAATGACTTTCCTCCTTTTTTAAAAGCAATGGGGAGAAAATAGATGCCAAGAAACTATAAATTCATAATAATTATGGAGATTAACTGGAAAATTCAAGATAACAAATAAGGAATATCTAGACAAAGTAAATGTTAACATATTTTAATATAGTTTAGTAAAGCCTTCCCTGTTCTGAACACTGTGTTGCTTGGTAGGACCTACTATTAGTGCTTCTTAAAGAGTGTACTTTCTTCCACAGAGCTCACTGATTAGAGAGAACAGTCACGCTAGAGAAGACTAGTGAGGTATTCACCAGTGGTGCCAAATTTGAGGAGATGAATACACAAAATAAGCTCAAGTGAAACGATATTTTAAATGAATATGCTTTAAATTAAAATTAGTTCAAGCAATGCATCAAATTTTAATAAAGATGTATCTGAAAACACACACAAAACCAGCGTGATTTGTGTGGAAATAGATGGTTGTTTAAAAAGTTCATGGGAGAGTTGGGAATTAGTAACAACAAAAATTTCTTATAGAGAAATATTTTTTAGAGAATTTTTTTTTTTTTTTTTTTTTTTAAGACAGGGTCTCACTTTGTGGTTCAGGCTGGCCCTGAGCTCAGCCTCCAGCTCACATCACAACAATCCTCCTGCCTCTGCCTCCCGAGTGCTGGGATTACAGGCGTAAGCCACCACGCCAGGCACTGTGGTATGTGGTACTGGTTGCTGCTGGCCGTGAGTATGGTATGTGGTTACCTGGGATCGAACCAGGGCCCTTGTGCTTGCAAGACAGGTGCCGGAACCACTGAGCTAAATCCCCGTCCCTAGAGAAAAATTTTTTAAGAAATTTCTTTTAGAGAAAATAAAAGGTAAAAGCTCAAGTCCAATGTCTCGCTTATTTTTAATACTGTAAGATCTTTTTTAAACGATACTCTCTGGAGACTATCATGGGAAAAAATCATCCAGAATATTCCCACTTTTGTCCCTTATGAAGGGACTGAAAGGAAATCATGTATCAAGCACAGATATCTTCAGGAGAATGTCATTACAGAAACAATGCACTACTATTGACTAGGCAAATCTCCTTATTTAAGATGGATGGTTAGAACAGGATTCAAAAGAGAAAAATATCATTATCCTCTTCCCTTGGAAATGTATTTAATATTTGGCTAACCTCCTGTTTTTCATTGTCTAGACATTTTAACTATTTCCCCAAGCTTTATACAAACAATTTTTTAGAAAGCCAACATTCAAGCAACTTTAAAAGGCCTTAAGGAAATAAGATGAAACATTCACAAAAAAGAAAAAACAAGAGAACTGAAGAGAAAAAATAAGAGCCCTGATGACCAGTCACTGCTCCAGGAGATTTCTTTGGAACAGCACAGCCAGGTCTGGCAGTAACATAGCAAGTCACCGGGGAAGGTGGACGGCTGCCTCGGAGCAGGAAACAGCAAACCAATATCCAGAATCTCTGATAGTTAATGAACTAAAGACTAGTTTAAGGCAAAGATATATTCTGTGAATGAAAATAGTTATTTCCAAATCAATAATTCAGTGATGATATATAACCATCCAGACATGTTGAATTCATTCATATGAAATGTTTTGAGATTTAGTAAATACATTAATGCTATTTTAAAATAAAATGAAAAGGTATATGGATTATGACTATAGATGAGTATATACATTCAAAATCCTTCATTAACCTGGATGGTTGCTTTCTATGTTAGCTTTTCATATTAAAAATTCCACTTTGTAGAATTATTGAAATAATTTGTAGGCAATTATTGAAATTGGTGAGTCCTAAATCCCATATTCAGTTTTCTAAGTCAGTATCTCCAGGTTTAAGTAGCCAGAAATGGCACTTGTAAGAAGCACTCCCAATGGGATTTACACTCCCATCTTTGAGGACCATGACTAAAGGTAGACTATTAATTGAGGTGGAAATAGACATGGTAGAAATAGTTCTTGGAATAGATTTTGAGGCACAGGAAGGGTCAGCTACAGAACATTTTGCAAGATACATAATATTCTCTGAGGCTTTTGTCTTCTCAGTCTAACTATTGGTTTCAATTTTGTTACACAACGTGAAGTGCTAGGGTGGTCATGATGTTACTCTCATGGCTAGTGTTCAGAAGCTCTGGCTCTCAGGCCTCACCTTAAAGTGACACCATCTTTTAGTATCAGGATCCTCTGCTACTCATTTCTCCACCTCTTTGGGGAGAAGTAGTGGAATCTAGTAGGCCCACTCTCTGCCAGACAAAAAAAAGCTCCACACTGTTCAAAACTGTGGGAAAGAGATAAGCAAACAGCTAGACTGACAGAAGACAGGGCTGAAATATGGGTTGGTCCATTAGGAAGAAACAAAAGAAAATTCTCAGCAAATTGAATCTCTCACATTTCTAAACCTTACAGCCATGTAGGGTCTGAGGGAACAAATAAACCAGACCCTTCATTTTGCACCTTAGGAGGTAAAAGCAGGCAGAGGTTAGGTAACAATCATGACAATAACCAAGTTGCTTTAGCCTACAGTGTAAGACATAAACTTTTCCTCTGCAGTCATCACGCTCTATAGGAGATGTGATGCTGACATTGGAAGAGCAGGGAGTGAAGGATACGAGAGACTTCTAGTCTTCTCAACTCCACTGTTTTTGTTTTTCAGAAACCAACAATTACTTTTAAAATCTCTTTGAATTCATCTATTTCAAATAACAGTTAAGGATTTTGTTTTCAAATTATCAATTCCAGTAAATTACTACTCCAAAAGAACTCAGATATGATACAAGGGAAGACAGAGATCTCACTGATTCATTTTGACTATCTGTGAATAAAACATATTTTTTCTTTTGCTAATTTAATAATCAAGAAGTTGAGGTTCCTTCGGTTCATTGTTGAGCTGTGAATATATGCTCTTAACTCCTATGACAAGACCACAGACATTATTGTTTTGCACTTAAATATGAAATATCCATGTTTCAAAATCATTAGATTCTAAACTATCCCAGCAACACCAAGATACCTCAACTTTCTAATGCTCACACACAGGAATCACATATTTCTTCAGGACTCATAGCCTGAAAGTGGACACTCATTCTCACAGAAAGCACGGGCATATGAGAACATATCATATGTGAATTTTCAAAGGAAAATGGCCAAAAAGCTTAAAAGGTTTCATTTGGAAATTGTGTGTGTGTGTGTGTGTGTGTGTGTGTGTGTGTGTCCACACGTGTGCATGTGCAGTAGAGGAGAAAGGATGAAATAAAAAAGAAGGTAAGCAATGAAGAGAAACTGATTAAATATCACTGTAATCCACAGATTCCTTGTTGCGGAAATCCTGAATTACTTGCACTGGACAGGAAAGGACAAACGGTAACTCAGCTGTCTTTACTTCTTATCATAACAACTTGGGGTTTCATCTGAACTTGCCAACAAATTATCTTGAGTTTCTTTCTAGAAAATCTAATGCATAAGGAACCATCATCACATTCATCTCCTCATCGGAGAAATTCTTGAGATTAAATCTTTTTCCAATCCTTTAAGTTAATACATTTGATAAATGTTCTAACTCCTTTTGAAGACTGTCCTTAAAAATGGGGTCAAAGGGTAAAAAAAATTCACCTTCAAGTTACAATACCAGAGAAGGAAAAAGTAATGTTATGGGTAACCAGATCTTTCTATGTATGTTGCTGCTATTAATTATGATATCCCAATTAATGTAATTGGTGAATACTGATGCTACTACAAGATTAGCATTTCCTTATTTCAGAGATAACCAGGTTTAGCTAGATAGTCTTTACTCTGAAAGTCCAAGTTTAATAGCCTGTCGATGTAGAATATAGTTTTTCTATCTCTGAATTGTACATTTTGTAGAAATCTGTCAGCTTTGCTCAGCAGCTATCGCTACCCAAAAACATATCTGTTCTGGATTAAATGTCAGTCCTTCCTTCTCTTCTTGCTGCCTTTCTATAGGTACGGAAATAGTTTACAAAGAGAGATAAAGTTACTTTAGAGTCTAGTGATATTAAGTTATATTTTGAATTCTGGAAGTTTTATTTAGGAATTTTAAAAAGTGAATAGACACACATCTGCTTATTGCATACCATATAGCTAATTACCATGAAGCTTATAAAACAGTTTAGTATAGAATCAAGTATACAGAACAAAATTATGACGACACTATAACATGTTTGCTATAAGATACTTTCATCGATAATGGACAAATTCAGCCTCGCTTAACTATTTAATCACCTGAAAAATTGTTCATTTTCCAATATGTCTCTTCAACAAGGACGCTGGAAATCCTGTCATTGTGAGAGCAGCTTACTCTTCTCAGATATTATTGCCAAATTTTAATTTACCATCAGGCTCTGGTAATTCACACAATTAGTATATATTAAACTCAAACTAGTTATTATTTGACACAAAATGACTGATTAAGACATAAATATTACCTGTAACATAAGCTTTCTGCTTAACATATTGCCTTTCAGTAACATATGGCTGATCAACAATATAATTATATTGTTAAAATCATAAAATGTTGCTCATAAGTATTGTGTAAATTCATTCAGAGAGTTTTTGGGGGTTTTTTTGTTTGTTTGTTTGTTTAGACAGGGTCTTGCTTTATAGTTCAGCCTGGTCCTGAATTCAGCCTCAAACTCACAGCAATCCTCCTGCCTCTTCCTCCTGAGTGCTGGGATTAAAGTATGAGCCACCACGCCCAGCACTGTGATATGTGGTACTGATTATTGGTGGACGTGAGTCTCCATGCCTGGCATTGTCATGTGTGGTCATGGAGACTGAACCCAGGCTCTTGGGCTTGCAAGGCAGGTTCTGGAACAACTGAGCTAAATCCCCGGCCTCAGAGAGGTTTTGGTTGTTTTGTTGTTGCTGTTGCTGTTGTTGTTGTTGTTTTTAAAGATATTTTAATAATATAAATTACTATTTTTATCCTAAAAGTCACCCTTTTCATAATCATTAGAAAAATCAAAACTAATTTTTGGTACTTTTAGATAAAAATAGATGGAAGTTCATAGATTTAGAATAATGCACAGAAAGCTTTTTTTTAAAAAATTAAGTACTTACAATTTTGATTGTGAACTTCTAGATCTGTCATTTACATTCATGCATAGGTATCAATACTGTGTGATAGTGCTAAATGTATCATTTGCTTTTCACATATTTATTTATTGGACATCTGCTATGTACTAGACACTGGGCAAGGGATGTTGATATAAAAACGTCTTTTTTTCCCACAAAAGTTTATGGTTTAAAAGTAGAGATCACTGCCGTGTTCCACGCAAAAAACCACATTGGAGTCATTGCACAGCATACTGGGAACGAAGAGAATGAAGGTGCCTCTCAGCGGAGAAGCTGATGTGCGCAGGGCTGTCACCTCTAGGGAAAACACTCCCTTTAGGAAACACTACACGAAAGTGCTAAGCATGGACATAGGAGAGGCCATGAGTAAAACTAGTTAAACAAATACTGATAGTTTGGTATTTCTGGAACATAAACTAAAAGACCGAGAAGGAGCAACACTTCATGGAGTATTATATGGCATTTAAGGAGCTCGGGTTTGATGTCATAGGTGAAGAAGAGCCACTGAGCAAACATCACACAAGAGAAATATGGTGAGATCCTCAGGTGTGCAGAGTGCATTAGCAGCATCATGGATGGTGTGTCTAATAGCTCAGTTAGAGCAAGAAAACCACCCAGAGGACATTTGTCTGGATATAGACTAGAAAGGGCAAGTTCCTGGATTAGGGCAACAAACGCAGAGATGAGATGGAACATGGAGACAGAGGAGATATTTAAGGGGTAGGAACAAGCAAGCTATGGTGTTTAATTAGATGGTGATGAGGATGAAGTGGAAACTGCCAGAGACTGTCCTAGTTCTGCAGTTGATCGAAGGGGATGAAAATGCTGTTCCCAGGGACAAAGCAGGACTGGGCCGCTGGCTGGAAGAGAGGAAGAGTAAGCGTATTCTGAGTGGACTTTCAATGTAGCAAACGTATTTTGAAGGCAGGTTGGAGGACAGAGGCTGGCAACAGTGCTCCATGTCCTTGGAGCCAGTGGCTGCAGTGTACACAGCAGGGTCTGCATGGTGGGAAGGGAAGCAGACCGAGGGCTCAACCCTGAAAAAGACTGATGAACCTCACTCAGTTCACCTCTGGAAGGAAACTTCACAAAATTATAACATGAGATTCACACTCATTTCTATTCTGCATGCCAACCAGTAATTTAAATTAAAGGTCTTGTTTTGATTACTGCCTTGTAGAGAGGAAATTGTTAAGACAGATAATTTTACATACTGAGAGTTTTAAAAATTATCCTTTCCAGAGGGAAAAAAACAGAATAGTACTTAGCTTTGAGTAACAGCTACGAAAAGAAGGGTCAAGAATGTGGAAAGGTAATCAAGCTGAATCTATAAGCATTTGATCCTTCCATATAGCCTCCCTTCCTCTTCTATCCAGGCTTACTGATTTAATTTTTATATAGTTGAGAATATTTATTGCATTTACTACATGTCTAAGAGTGTGTGAGAATTTCTCTAAAGCAAGTAATGGAGTTTCTAGCTTGCCGGGGGAGCTTCACTTTGAGTCGGGCACAAAGATAATAGATCAGTAAGTTAGAAAACACAACATGCTAGTTAGAGTGAGATGAGGGTGACAGAGGAAATAAAGTCAGAAAGAAGACAAGGCCTCCACTGTTAGAAGCAAAGGCTGAGAGCTGTGGTTTCAAGGTGTGCAGTGTGCAGCCCATGGAGTCACACAGGACCCCACGCAAGGGCTTTCGATTCCGTTTAATGCTGTCTTTGTCTCGATCTTAATCTTTTCTGAATAAGTCGACCAACATTTTCATCATGTCCCCCAAATGATGTAGTTGAAAGGAAGCATGTGTGTGTGTGTGAGTTTCTTGCTTTCAGCTCACCAGATACAGGTGGAGGATTTATCTCAGTGGTTCCAGTGCCTGCCTCACAAGTGTAAGGTCCTGAGTTCAATGCATGGTACCACCAAAACAAAAAAGCAGTATCCTCTTTACTTCTCTGAGTTCTTCACTTCAGAGGGCTCGTCCCGTTGTGTTTTTCCCTAGGTCACTCTGACCTCTCGACAGGATTGCTCTTGTGGAGGCCCAGAGATGACAAGAGCTCTGCTGTATCAGGCCCGAGATACATACATCCTTCCTGGGCTCCCCATGCTCTGCCGATGACATTCTTTTTTTTTTTTTTTTTTAGGTTTTTGGAGACAGGGTCTCGCTTTGTGGTTCAGGCTGGCCCTGAGCTCAGCCTCAAACTCACATCACAATCCTCCTGCCTCTGCCTCCCGAGTGCTGGGATTACAGGCATGAGCACCACGCCCGGCACTGTGGTATGTGGTACTGGTTGCTGCTGGGTGTGTGTCTTCACACCCAGTATTGTTATGTGGTTACCGGGGAATCGAACCCGGGTCCTTGCGCTTGCAAGACAGGCGCCGGAACCACTGAGCTAACTCTCCGGCCCGCTGATGACATTCTTAAGCCACTGTTTAATTTTTCTAATTCAAGTGAGCCATCGGCCAGCTAGCCCGGTGACAAAGCCTCATTAAGAAGGCAACACTGGAAGAGATTCCTTAAGAAGATGAGGAGGAGCCACAGGGCTGTTGGGAGAAGGAATTCCAGGCCCCCGAAAAACTCTGGGCAAAGGCTCTGAGTTGGTGATTGACACACCGCTCATGGAGAGAATCTAGAAACTGACCAGTGGGAGCTGTCCAGCCCACTGTCTGTTATTCCCAGTCAGATGTAATTCCAGCAGGTATATATCACTGACTGCTACTTTGTGTTGCAGGGTCAGAGTTGTATAGTTGACAGAAGCCACATAGCCCATGAAGCCTGAATTATTTAGTCTTTCCCTTCACAGAAAAAGGTTCTAAGAGAATGAAGGAGGCCAGAGCCTCCTGGGGGAGGGAGGGAGCAAAAGAAGACGATGTTACAGACATCACTGGGGCAGATGGCCTGGGCTTTGGGGATGATGGTGATGGACAAACAGTGCACAGGACAGAACTAAGTTTTACCAGGCTAACTGTGACTGTGGCATTAAGAATGAAACAAAAAGAAAAGCCCAGAGATCACTTCAAGGGGCAATTTCACAGAGATCATTTCAAGGGATGATTTAAAGAATACAACAAAGTGATAGTGACCTGGACCAGACTGCTGGTGAGAACAAGCCACAGTATGAATGTGTTGTGACTGTAAAGACAAAATAGGTAGTTTATAGACTGTGTGGGAGTAAGTGAAAGGGAGGCTGAGTCAAGGTTTTCTGCTATGAGCAAATTCGAGTGTGGAGCTGCCACTGACTGACTTGGGGGTGTGTGGTGGCAGTCACACTGGGAGGCAGGGACATGGGAAGGCTGGTCTAGTTCACTATTCAGCTGCAGAAGCCCTAAGTTTTAAATTCCTGTTTTAATGTGTGTTCCCTAAGAGCTGGAAGGAAATGAAGAGAATGTGTTGCTAGGGGAGTTGGAGAAAAAAATGTTTTGAGGAGGAAGGAAGGGAGGATGCCCCATGTCAGTATCACTTGCCCGGAGCTCTGTCCTTGCTTGTAGCTCAGGCTGGCCCTTCACTCACTTACCACAACCTGTGCCCTGCTATCTGAAGGTCAAATAGCAGGAAAATGAAGAACAGATGAGTAAAGACAAGGACGCGGAGCTCCTTGGTGACCTCAACAAAAGCCATCTCGTGGAGTGGAGAGGGTGAGGCAGGACAGAGCAGGGAGTCGGAGAACAAGAGGGGAGAAAATGCAGAGCAGCAAGACAGTCGACACTCTGAAGATGCGTGTCAGCGAGGGAAAGGAGAGAAGTCGCAAATCGCTAGAGGCAGAAACAGTGTAGAGAGATTTTTAAAGATGGACTATAAAGCAGCATGTTGGTAGCTGTTACAAAAGATCTTATAGGGTAACAGTGATCAGAGCCCTATCCCTGTAGCAGGAAGGCACAGGTTCTGGTTAGTGAGTGGAGGACCAGCCTGAGCTACAAGCAAGGACAGAGCACCGGGCATGTGATACTGAACTATTTAGTAAATAATAATCCATCAATATTGACTTTCAGTCTTCTTGCAATAAAACCTCCTAATACTTGGAACCATGGGGGCATTAGTATCTAATCAAGATCTTTAAAGTTCAGTTCACTGTTTTGTTACTGATGAGCTCTAAGACCCTAGACAAATATCCAACCTTTCCTGACTTAGTTATTCTTTGATTATGAAATGGAGCATTTACTGTTCATTCCAGTGCCTGGAAAATGAATGACTATATATCAACTTTCTAGGGCACCAAATATCTTTGATGATTACTTCTGCAGAACTTCACAGAAAGAAACAAAAGATGCCCTATAGTTACCAACGTCTATCTAGAAAGAGCCATCCAGAGATCTTTTCTACTTTATAGACCTGCTTACACTTCCTCCAAATGCAAAATTTTTATTCTCTAGTCCTTAATATTCTAATTACATTTAATTTCTTTCTTTCTTTCTTTCTTTCTTTCTTTCTTTCTTTCTTTCTTTTTTTAGGTTTTTTGACAGAGTCTCGCTTTGTGGATCAGGCTGGCTCTGAGCTCAGCCTCGAACTCACAGCACAGCAATCATCCTGCCTCTGCCTCCTGAGTGCTGGGATGACAGTCATGAGCCACCACGACCAGCACTGTGGTATGTAGTACTGGTTGCTGCTGGGGTGAGTCTCTACGCCCAGTATTGTTATGTGGTTACCGGGATCAAACCCGGGTCCTTGTGCTTGCAAGACAGGTGCCGGAATGACTGAGCTAACTCCCCGGCCCTAATTACATTTCATTTCTTAGGAGACATAATTTTGTGTAAACACCACAAGGCTGGTATCCTAGTTTCCAAATTTTCCATGGGAATCATGCATAGGAAGCTTGACTGCAGATTCACGACCCTTTAAAACACGGCTCGAAGGTCAGGGACACAGCAGGCAATCCAGGGTCCCCTCGGGAGGGCCTGCCCTCTGCCTACTTGCTTGCTCCACTCTGCCTATCTGTGTGAAGTCACGAAGCAGGCCACCTTCCAGCGTAGTGTTCACAATTCTATCTGCTGCACAGAATACGAACATCTTATCTCACCCTTCTGAGTCCTCACTGACAGGTACAGAGTAGATAAGAGATAAATATTTGCCTCATACAGCGTTCTGAAAAGAGCTGGTCAAATAGAATGGCATGATATACATGGGAAGAAAGGCAGTAAACATGGGCCAAGACAGGCTGTGGAAGTGCTCACGGAAAAGGGAGGCTCACGGTATGTGCACTTATCAGCTCTGACTCGTCGGTAAGGCTTGCTTTGGTAAACAGAGTCAGGAACATTTTCTGACACAAGTCTGATTAGAGAGCTCTCCTTCCTCTCTGAGATATACACGTTTCACACTCAGACTGAGGGGTTTATCTACTTAGGAAAGTACACAAATGCCCTTGTCCAACTGTGACTTCAGGGAGAATCTTGACATGAATCAACTATTGAAGTCATAGCTTTCATACTATCAGGTAACAAAGAATACACATAAAGTGAATTTACATCAAGGGAATTTTTGAGACTGAACTTCCCGGGAGAGGTGAAGTTGCTTATTACTCTCAGATTCACTCTTTCCCAACTCAGTTACTTTTTCCTCCTGCAGTAAGGTCTGCAGCTTTGAATCCTCTATTAAGCTTTTTAATAGACAATCTGCTTCAGCATTTTCTGAGGAAAAAAGAAAAAAGTGCTTGCTTTCCCTACACAATAGCAGCTAAGTGTTCCGTTGAATATGAAATCAAGTAGAGACATCTGTCCTTTGTCATCAGAAAAGAAAATGCTTTATATTTTCCTAATTATTATCTATTTATCATCCTTGGGTTGAGAATTCACTTGCCTTTGTGCCACCTTGAGAATTCAGCCTTAATTCCCCAGGCCTGGGGTCTGAAATAGAATCGTTCCCTTTCTATTAGTGCTTATCGGTGCCTGCTTCGGGGAAGTTGTTTACATCTAGTGTAGGACCACCCTTCATGTTAAGTTTAAATTGGAAACTTTTTTTCCTAATAAAGATAATCTGTATCCCATTTGTCTTCAGGAAACTATCATAATACAGCAGCAAATGAAAATGTTTCAGAGCTATAAAGGGCTTTGTAGCTGATATTTTCCATTACCAGCTGCTTCTGTAGGTAAATAAATTACAGGTCAGGAATGAAATGTTCACATCAACAACTAAGGAACCAGAGCCTCTCCTCTATTACACTGTTT
The DNA here is from genome assembly GCA_004026965.1 of Petromus typicus. Taxonomy (NCBI): domain Eukaryota; kingdom Metazoa; phylum Chordata; class Mammalia; order Rodentia; family Petromuridae; genus Petromus; species Petromus typicus. Next base: position 147,608 of record PVIR01000157.1, read on the forward strand.
TCAACTTACACAAGAGAGTTCCCTTGTGCCTAGCTCCCAAAGGACACCTACTGGGAAAGCAGGAAGTATCCAAATGGTGCTGATGCATACTGAAAGAGAGGGGGAAAAAAGTGCTAGCTTTGTTTTCCCTCCAACAGTCTACAGAATTTCTCTTCTTTTGATCTGTACTTATTTTTTGTTCTAAAATATGTTTATTTCAAAATTTCTCACAGCATTCCAATACCCAGAAAATCTCAAGGAAGTTGGTTGATTATAGAAATAGCTCTTTTCCAAACTAGAAGTGTAGCATACTCAAAATGATAACCCAAAGGGGCACTTCACAAGGATCATGCAGAACCACAGAGAATCCCAGATCCCCCGGAGCCACAGAGTGAAGCCATCAGTCCAAGTAGCTTTCTAAATTATAGGAGCAGGGCCACCAGGAGGGCCAAAGAGAAAGGAAACATTGCAACATGACTACATCAGCAAAAACTGGTGAGTGAAGAACGTTTACTGCCAAATACAGAGTTTACTAGAAAGTCTGGGAAAATGGTAACATCAACAGAGCCACTCTCTCTCTCTGGACAGGTAAGATTCCAAATCAGTCAGGCTTTTGCCCAACCGAATTTTAAGTTTAATTTAGAACTGTCTAGCATTCAGAATTCCAGGGATTTCTCAATCAATGGAATATGAGCACTCCATCAGAGAACTTATGACTGCTGAAGAGAAATGGTATTTTCAGGAGAAGGATAAGAAGTGCAATAATCCCCTTTACTCAGCCACCACCAAGCCCTGTCCCAAGCAAGAGGATGAAGCTTGTAAGAGATCAATAATGTCACTGCCATGAGAGAACCTTGACCTCTCCCCCTGGAGTGAGATGGAGAATATCAGGGCACAATTACACCCATCTCCATTTATACTGTGAGACACCAAGAACAATAATAGAAAATGCTTCCTATTTCACTCCTAGCTCTAGAATAATCTACAGGAAGTATCCCTAGTGCAAAAAAAAAAAAAAAAAAAAAAAAAAACCTGAAGTACATAAGTACTGATGAAATGCTTCATAGGAGATTTTAAAATTTGACAAAAATAACCTTTCACACTTCTCAGATGCTTATTATAGGATGAAAACTTACAATGTGTAAATAGCTAGCCTAATTTGCATATACTGTCTAATTTCATCCCCACAGCTATCTTATGAGGTAAATATGATTATGGATTCAATTTCACAGATGAGGAACCTGAGGCATAAAGAGCTTAAAACAAATACTCAGCTATTAATGGGAAATATGAGTTCCTAACCCTCATGCCAGTCTAACTGTAAGTCATAACTTTTGATTTCTCTAACTGCTGACTACTGGTGTCACCAAGACAATGGTCAGGTAAAGGTAATGACCATCCAATATTCTTTGTGCCAAACCTAAAGACTGCTAATGCAGTTGCCCTGCTGATGCTGGTTCATAACTCAACTCCTCACCTGTGCCTGAGTTTAGTCTGAGTTCCTGTAAATAGAGAATATGTCTTTCCTTAACAATCATGGTCCTTTACCTTAGAAGAATCATGGAATTCGATAGTTACCATAACAGTCCTTAGGAAGGCTTAACTGCAACTCATTATATTTGCCTGCTAATATATTTCTAATTTTTTTTTCTCCTCCAAGTTGCAAGAAATAATTTCTGACAGTTTTTAATTGGAGAAGTTTTTAACTGGACTTGTAGTAAACATATCATTTTTTCCATAGTGCACATGCTTCAGAGTCTTTTAAATGTGCACAGTACTTAAGCTGTGTTACAAGTGGAAATTTCTACATTTCTGAAATTATGGGTCTTCAAACTATAAGTCAGTTATTCAACCCAGGTAAGGAAACACAGGGACGGACTTTACAGCGGGATCATTACTGATGCACAGTACCAATGTATACTTGGACCTATACTGAAGAGTCTATTACACTCTCTCCATGCACCTCCCTCCAAACCTGCCCGCTGCCAGGGTCACCTGCATTCTGTATGCAATCTCTGCTTCCATACCATGTGTTTGTTCTTCATACTTCTGTATCATTTTATGATCTGTACACACACACACACACACACACATACACACTAACCAAATGTTATTATTTTTCCTTTAAGTAGCTTCACCTGAGATGACAAAGGTCAAGCACAAGCTGGTAGAAATGGACTAGTGAAGTCCTCCAGAGGTCTCTAAGGAAATCTTATCTGCTGAATTGAGTTAATGTCCACTTATATTTTGGACATATGCCCAGAAGCTAGTGGACAGCAGGGTCCTTGATATGCAATGCAATTCTCAAAAACAGAAGGCTAAACTATATAAATGTATAAAAGAAAAATCTTTGGAGAGCAAGGGCAACTATTAGCAATGCATTGTACTCAATCCTGGATTTGATTTTTAAAACATTTTTTTCATTTTCTATTATTAATCAAGGATTTTTAGTTTAATTTTAACCATTCTCTTTTCCTGTAACACTGTGTGCAATAAAACCATCCCCTGAGCTGGAGAACAGCTCCATGGTAACAGATTCTCAAACATCAGCACAGGATGGAGCTTTCAGTGTGTGATCACAGCTCTGAGAAGGAGGAGGAAATTGGTGAAACCCACATTGGGTTCCTTTCCTTCCTTGAGATAACATCCTGAAAAGAAGAAGAAGTCAGCAATCTTGTGAGGTTATTAAGGTGGCTGGGGAGAGTCAAGTAACAGAATGTTAATACCCTTGTTATGGAATTTCAAGGTTTGAAATAAATTCTTTACCTTAGTTCCCTAAAGAGTTAGGAAAAAATGTATTCTCTAGTCAACAGAGCATACAGAACTCTGTGCCCTGATGCAGCACTTTGCACAATATAATGAAACCAATCCATTCATTCACTTGTTCTCCATTTGCTGGGGGCCCACACTGTGCAAGCTGTGTGGCAGTTGCCGTGCTGGGGCCCAGGTTCATGTGTTTTCATCAGATAAAGTTTGGCGACTACGTACCATGTGCATAGTGAATTAAATGTTGCCAAAGCACACAGCGGGCCAACCTGACTACTCCCAATCAGGGTGGGGCTTCTGAGGCAGCTTTCTAGTCATCATTATTTAATGTAGACCAGATGCCATCTTTATGAAAATTTCAAATCTGCTTGGAAATTCAATCAAATTTCATGGGACTGGGGAACTTGGGTTTAAAGTAAGGTCAAGGAGTATGTTTTTAAGAGTTGTTTTAAATGCGCTCCCATGTCTCTGAATGGAAATCATACTTAAAGCAAACTTTGAGAATATTTTGCATTTCAAGTTTAGAATGTCTGTAGGTATCTGGGTGCTGCTAAGGTGCTCAAGGGTATTTAACGACGTTTGTTCTTCCAATCTTATTTGCACTATTAATTTGGTTAATAGGTTAGTAATCCTTTCTTTATAGATAGCAGCAAAGTAAACTTTAGCCCAGCACTTTTCTAAATTATTACATCCTCTAAAAAAATGGGGTGAAGATTAATGAGGTTTCACTGGAAGCTTTGGATTCACAGAGCCTTAAATGAAGCGATGCATCTTTTCCAGTTAGTGAAAACAACAATCAAGAAATGTAAGTCTGCCTGAATGCATGGTACCAACTGGATAACTACCTGCCAACACTGAAGGCAGCTTCAAAGTGTAGCTCCAGGCAGAGCAGAGGGCTCTGACTACCTGCCTGGAATGCCACCTGTCAACCACTTAAAGAAGGGCCCAAATTCACCGAGCCCCTTCTTAGCTACAGTGAGTCTCAAACTATTTCATATAGATACAATCTCACTACATGTTAAACATAAACTAAAAGACGTTTCTGACTTTCACGTTTTTCATTTAGTTTCATCATAAAGAATATAGAAGACCCGGTAGGGTGGGTAGAGGTATGGGAAAAAATGAGCATTAAGTTGTGTCATATACTGATTCAAATTCCCATTATTAAGTGCAATCATGAAGTGTATATGTAATGTACCAACAAAGATTTCAATTAAAAAAAAGAATATAGGAGACCCTGTATTTATATTATGTTACCTAAAATAAAGTGAAAAAAATAAAATACAACTACATATAGTATTTTCTGTAACACCATTTTGTTAAAGCCTTTAACTACAGTTTGTGGCATTGGGGATTCTCTATGAAGGGCCTAATTAATTTCATTTTAATAAAATATGTGAACTTGCCAAATCAGTAAACATCTATTTTGAAATGACTGCTCATAAAGTGGCACTTAATTACAATAATAAAAAAAATCAAATGTGGGAGAAATGGATCTGTCAGCTAAAGAGAGTTATGACCCCAAAGAGAGAAAGAACTGTCTAATTTCTCTTTTTTGATACTGAATTAATTGGGGAGGAAATGTTAGTATTTACACACAGCATCATTACTCTTGAAAGCACTACTTACAAATCCATCAATTTCAAAACAGACTCTGCTCTCATTTTACCTCTGATCTTCCAGCCAGACAAGATGTTATTAAAAATATTAAGAACAACTTAATGTTTTTGTGTTTTCCTGCATTGATCAAAGATGGCAAAGGGAAGAGTTACTAAAAACTGTGCCACTCCCATCACAGCGAGCACTTGAATCCTGAAACTCAGGCTTTTTATCCCTAAGATGAAAAAGTGCTGCTGACTTAGACATTTGGCTGTTTTATGCCTACTCAGCAACTTGAAGGAAAAAGCATCCCACCTAGAAAACAGTGTCAAATCAAGGAACAAGATACTTTGTATGTTTGAAGAATATATAACTACTAGGCAAAAGCATCAGAATAAAGCAGAACAGTGTTTACTTCCCTACATAAAATATATGCCTGTGATAAATCAGACTAAAGTTAATTAGAAATAGAAGTTCCTAACCATAAACATTAGCATAAAAATTAAACACTTAAAGAGAAAAATTATAGATATATTTATTATCTAGAAGACAAGACAAGATTACTAAAGCAACTCCAAGTTTAGAAAAATTGTGGGTAGGCTGAAGCAGTTATAGTTCTCTCTAGATGTCAACTAAAATTTATGTAGGGGTGGACAGAGAAAGCACAGACCAAACACAGTGGCCAATATTTTTTAAATGACCTTTTTGTCAATATATTACCATTATTTTGCATGTAAGATGGTAAATTCATTACTTAGCACTTAGCCTGTAATTAGGATATGGTGTCACTACAGGGCAGTAATGGCTAAATTCTAAACAGGTTAAAATTTGTTTGCAAACATCTCTAAGCTGCCTATTCAAACATATTTATACTATATACAGCTCATTTTTAAATAAATATTTATATGTTAGCTAACCTTTATTAAAACAATGAATTACAAAATCACCAGGAATCATTTTTATCATCTTTAAAACCAACCACCAGATGTTGAGATTCACTTTCCCTGTTACTGAAAATTCTACCCCTAGTCACATGAAGCTACTGATCAGAAACTATCTTATCTTTTTAAAAATATAATTTTGGTCCTTTTTTGAGTTGTCTTTGAAACCAGAAAACAAACCTGGGACTCCAGAGTGTCTGGCATCAAAAGTCATTCCTAGGAATATTATTCCATTTCTATGAAAAAATGCGTTACCTACAGAATTTCTGCACTGTTCAAAATACTAGATTAAAGAAAAAACATGACCTCAATTTATATTTTCAGGCTTCTTAAAAAGTTTTAAATACATCTTCATATTTTGTAGTATTTGATGTGTATATTTGATATTAAGCATATACGTCCTTTAAAAATTTCCCTAGAAAGTAAGCATATCCTAAAATTTCTTTATTATGACTTCATTTTATTTATTTTTCTTGTCTAAGTCACCTATTAGAGGAACAGAAGTGTAGAAGTAATGGCAAGAGCCGTGGATTTAGCTCAGTGGTCTGAGTGTCTGCCTCACAAGCAGGAGGTCCCAAGTTCAATCCCCAGTACCAAAAAAAAAAAAAATTTTAGAATAAAAAGATCATCAGCCAGAAGAGACAGAAGATATCCTTGTCCTCCTAATTTTAAAGAACATGTTCCTAACCACTAAAATGCAGAAGAGTATTTATTGTAGGCTTTTTGTAGACAAATTTTATTAATACCATAGAATTCTCTTCTATTGTAGGTTCATTTGGAAATTGTAATTCAGAAATGGAGATTAAATATTCTCAGATACAAGGTCTTCATTCAAAGAGATGAGCACATCCTTTTCTCCTTCAATCTTTCAATAAGGACGTGAATTGCATTATATATTTTTTGCCTTATTTTTGTAAAAATTCACTTGGTCATAACAGATAATATGTAATGCATAGTGTAGCTATACACAGTTACATACTTGTATATATATTATATATATAGTTGGATTTACTTCAGGAACAAAAATTTTCTGATGTAAATGTTTACTATTGAGAAATTTTGGGGCTAGGGATGCAGTTCTGTGGCAGAGTGCTTGCCGCACATGTCCAAGGCCCAGGTTTCATTCATAGCATTGAGAGAGAGAGAGAGAGAGACAGAGAGACAGAGAGAGAGAGAGAAACAGAGAGAAAGAAAGAAAGAAAGAAAGAAAGAAAGAAAGAAAGAAAGAAAGAGATGTTCAGAACTCATAATGGACTTATGCATTTTTTAAAAAAAATTCTGCCACACCGTCTCCACATTTAGTGGTGCTAATCTTGAATACTCCTCAAAGACACTCCCGTACAATTCCAAGGCATAAGGCAGCAGGGAAATCTTTACTCCTGCTCTTCCAACAAAGCTCATGATAGAGTGAGTACGGTCAAGACAAGACCAGGAAATGGAACCCCACGATTATTATTTCCACGAAGAGGGATCTAACTCAGGAGCCCATCACTTCAGAATCCCATGTATGCACTTTTCATGGGTTAAGCAAAGAGTTCCTACACACAAATTTAACCTGAGTTATTGTACCATTTAACCTCAGTTAAATTGTACCACAGACTGAAATGCTTATCTGAGGCCAGTCATGTAACCCCGCTCCTCCCACTCTGCGAGTCACTGCTGGGCACAGAAGGAGCCGATGTCATCTTTCCAACAGGCTCCCTCGATTTGTCTTCATCTTGCTTCTGTAACTCAGCAGCTTCAAGCTTCCCTCCCACCTGCTTCCATCACTGCCTACAGCTTTGCTTCAAAACCACAATGATGACACATCTATTTAGTAACCATGTGTCTTCTTACTGGGATCACTATTTTGATTAATAAACTGCATTTGCTGGGACTCTGGTTGCAGTGTGGGAACTCAGTGGTCTGCCTCAGTCTTATCTTCAGGAAATTCATTTCAGTGTGTGATTTAAAGATTTGGGGTATCATCAGGGCCACATATGTTACAGTACAATAAAAAGTCTGTAAGATATGGCCATCATTTATTTCTCATATAATTCTTGGTCTTAATGATTCTATTAAATAAAATTTGTTGTGACTGAATTGGTTATTGAGTTATCTACAAACAGAATAAATTACACCTTCCAAATAACATAGGAGAGATCATTTGAATAACTTAATTGATGAAATACAATCTAAATATGGACTGCTTCCAATTATTTTCTGGATCTTAATAAACTTGTACTTAACTCCAATCCTGAAGGGCTTTAGCTTGTCAAAATTTACTAAAACAGTATAAAAATGCAGGTGACCTAGAAAAAAAAATGAGTTTTCATTTCCTATTTGGGAATAAGAGCCACAAATGGAACCACATTAATTTATCATTTTCAATCCCCTTTGAAGCATGAAACCTGAGAATTTATTCTTTTCTGACTTTTCATTTCTTTAAAATAAGATGCTTAAGTCAGGCATAGTGGCACATGTTTATAAACCACAGCTTCTATGCAGGCTGAGGTAGGACAACTATAAGTCCAAGACCAGCCTAGGCCACCTAATATGTCTCAATTTTTTTTAAAGTAACTTAGTGTACTCTGGGTTCAATCCACAGAACTGTGTAGGGAAGGGGGCTGAAAATATATTGGCTGATTCAGTCCATATAAAGATGACAGAATCCTAACTAGCTAAAGACTTTGATGACTTTGGAGTAGTTCTAAGCAGAAACTTCAGGTAGCAAGTATTCACAGGGCAGGACCTGGTGTTTGTGTTCCCAAATAGGTTTTCATGCCTAATGTGACGATCTGACTGTCTTTGTAAGAGGAGAGAAAGACCAGCTCTTGCCTCCCACATTTAAAATGATCTCACTGATGACAGCTGTCCAGGAGCACTGGTAGTTCCACTTTTTCTTGTCCCAATATTTATTTTGCAAAATGCAAAACAGCCTGCAGTATAGCATGCACTGGTTTATCCTATTAAGTCACATTATTATTTTTTATGAATAGAGCAGATTTGCTTAAATACAACCTTCCTTACCACCACAAAACTAGTTTGTCTTAATACAGCCAAAGAAAATCTGAAAGAAACTTCGCACATTAGAGAAATTATGCTCCTAAATTTGGATTTTTTAATTCCTGTAATTGCCTTTTGGGATAGGTTGACTCTGATTCTGTTGTTTAAAACTAATGTTGCATGCATCTGCCTACCCCAGGACTGCACAGCAACTCTCTCCTGATTCCATTCCCTCCATCTTCTCCGGGGTTCAGCCCGTCCACTTGGAGAAGCCGAAGATCTGCAGGTCCAGGAAACTCTGCACACCTCCCTTCTCACTTAGCTCTACAAGAAGAGCTGCAGATCATCCTGACTCCTTCTTCCCCATGAATGGATCATTCAACTGATCATCAAGGACAATGTCCAGTGTCTGTATCCCATCCTGCTGCCTACACTGTTCCTTGGTCAAGCCAGTACCAGGGCTGTGTGGGGCTGGAACAACCTTTCTCATCTCCTAGCTAGTGCCCTGTTTCCCCCAAGCTTTGGGCTACAGACAGGATGGTTCTTCTAAAGCAGATTCTTGCATGGAATCTATTGCTTTCAACAACATAAAGTCCCAACGTGGCACTGAAGCACTTTTATGTAGTTACTTATTCTCCTTTCAGTGCTTGACAATTTTATTGATGACCTCTTACATACCAGGCACTGTCACAGATGCTGGGACCACAGCAGTAACTTTTGTAGAGAGGCTGTACACTCAAGGTTTTATTGGTAGTGAAGAAAGACAGAAAATAAAAGCAAACATATTTAATCCCAGTAGATTCAATGGGACCTCACTTCACAAACTTGATTCTTTCCATGAGTCTGGTCACAAACTGAGTTGAATGAGAACTAAATCAAATTCAATTACGGGTTTAATGTTGACCATATGGAAAAATTCGATTTACTTCTTGTCTAGTTCAGTTTATGACCAGAGAGAAGTGAGTTCATGAACCAAGGTATCACTGCATTTCTCAGAAAAAGAAATACAAATGGCCAATGGGATATAAAAGACATTTGATGTCTCCAGTCATTAGAAATAAAATTCATGATGAAATATCACCTCACTTTGTTAAGGATGATAGTATCAAAAGATGGAAGATGACAAATACTACCAGGGATGTGGAGAAAGAGAACTTTCTTGTCCTGCTGATGGGAATGTAAATTAGGGTGCCCATCAAGGAAAACAGTATGGAGAGGATTCCTCAAAAAAACTAAAAATGCATCTGCCACATGGTCCAGAAATTCCACTACTGGATATATACTGAAAAGAAATGAGATCAGCATGTCAGCCAGGCATTTGTGCTCCCACTTTTTATGGCCTTGTTCTTAAAAGCCAAGAAATGGAAACAAACTAAGTGCTTATCAGCTGATTCACAGATAAAGAAAATGTGGTACACGTGTACAAGGGAACGCTATTCAGCATTTTAAAATAATAAAATTCTGTCATTTGTGATAACATAAATGAAACTAGAGATTTCTCTGTGAAATGAAATAAGCTAGCCATGGAAAGACAATGCTGTTTGAGCTCACTCGTGTGTGATGTTTAAGAAACTGGATCACACAGAAATTGAGAGAAGAGTGGTAGTTACCAGAAGTGAGGGAGAGAGGGGAGAGGGATACAAAAGGCTGATCAATGGGCATTGTTTGAGGGGAATAAGAACTTCTGCAACTGTTCATAAAATAATGTACCATATATTTTGCAAGGATAAAAGAAAGTATGTGAAAGTTTCCACTGTAAAGAAATGATACATGTTTGATAAGCTAGACGTTTACTCTGATCTAAACATTATAGAATGTGTACCTGTATAGAAACCTCATGTGGTACACATTACACTTGTACAATTTTTATGCATCACTTAAAAATAAACTTAAAAAGAATTACAGGACCACAAGGTGCAATGAGCAAAACAGTTAAGAGTGCTACAGAGTGACAAGAACATGCTTTCATTATAGAGGCTGGGGAGCCCTGGAGGAGAGGATGGCAGATGAGCAGAGTCTTGAATCATAAGCAGAAACATGCACAAACCAGAAGGAAGAATGGACTGAAGGACTCCACACTGAAATGAGCTTGCTGTGTTTAAGGGACAGAGAGAAAGCAAAAAGGCAAAAGCGAAGGCCCTGAGGTCCGTGGTCACAGGGCGGTGCGCGGGGTGGTGGTGGGGTGCTCCGAGTTCCGGTGGGTTGGGACACACAGGGCTCTGGAGGGTCTGAGCAGACAGGAGGGACTGAGGTACACAGAGAAAGCTTCCTTCAGTGTCCTGCACCTTCTGCCCCTTCCCCGTGCTATGCGTTAGTCCTAAGGAGCTACTTTGTCCCCACAGAGTTCACCCTCTCTCTCTGGGAGTGTGTAGGCACTGTGCTTTCCCTCCAAGGTCAGCTTCTGCTGGTCCTGGGGACCACACTGCACGCATCGCTGCCTGGAGGGATGCTCCCTTAGTGGGTGGAGACAGCTGTCCGTAGCCCCTGCTTCAGAGCTGTGGCATCACCACACTTAGCGCAGCCTCAGGACCACTGACTTTGCTGTCTGCCTCACCGGAGAGTCTGCTTCTAGAGAGCACGCCCTGCCTACACGATTCCTTCCACCTGGCACCAGCACACAGCCCTCATACAAAAGACAGCATGTGGATTTTCTGAATGAATGAAAAAGTTTTATAACAGTGACTTTCCAGGGTAGAAATGGCTTTAAGGAAACAGGCATAGCGATTGATATGCTTAACCTTTTTCAAAAGAAATAAACCCTGTATGTTTCCCCACTCCTTGGAAAGGCACTGGTACCTCTTTGTCTGACAGCTCCATTTCTTAAAAACCCCTCTGCCTCAGGTCCAAGCTTTTGAATGAATTTCCTTTTTGGCAATACATGTTTCTAGGAGGCAGCTGTATTTTCCTCTTTTGCTACTTTCCTACATTATCACCTGGGTGGCTGGTGCTCCTTGTTTGTTACTGTCTTTAGCTGCCTAAACAAAAATCTGCTCTTTCTTGATTATATCTACCACTTCATGGTTGCCTCTATAGCCCATGAACATCCCCACTCATCTGGGTTGTGCTGTATATTCCTCCATCTCTAGAGAAACATCTTCCTTCACAGAGAACACACAGAAATACACTGCATTCCCCCCAGCCATGAGCAGAGACACTCGTTATTCAGCAGCCGGCTATGTCCTCAACAGGGGACTGATTGTCCAGATGGTAGATCACCAGGTCTCCTACTTCATTTGCCAGATGTGAATCTTCTTTGACCCCAGCAGTTTTGTATTTTTGCTAGGTAATATGCAGAGGTGAAGAGAGCAAGTGAAATACAAATTAATCAATTTTGATCATATCTGAAGAGCTCTCCTAAAAAGATTAAATGAAAGACAAAGTTGAAGCTCTTGGCTAACTGAGAATTACAAATTTCCTATGAGTGCCATTTATCCATGGCATTTCTGATCAGAATTTAACTTAGATTAAATGGAAAGAAAATGGGCAGGAAGAGGAAAAGCAGAAGTTGGAAATAAATTAAGAGTAAGAGAAGAGATCTAAAAGTAAGAATTAACACTTAATACAGTTCAAACAATGAGTGTCTGCCCTAGACTCAACGCACATATTACTATTGTTTCTTGATGATGAAATTGACAAAATTTTTGGTGCAGATAAACATCCTCCTTCCTTGTTATTTAGCACACCATAGGCTAAAAAGCCAACAAAATGATGATCTCAACTATTCAGCTCTAGAATGCTCTTCTTTGTTCAAGTAGGTGCCAGGTCTGGAGTCCTCCACAATCAAACAAAGATTCTCTCTCTGTCTCTCTGTCTCTGTTTCTCTCTGTTACACACACACACACACACACACACACACACACACACACACACACCTATATGGAACACAGCTATTACATTCCTGATCCCAAAGGGACCCAGAGTGTTATTTCTTAAGAGAATCCCACAGGATAAATAGTGCTTTAAAATGATTGTACTGAAGTGAAGGAAGAGCTAACTATTTCCTGTGAAGAACTGAGGGATGGAAGTTTCATCCCTATCTCCCTTACAGCTCATGTGTGGCCATCTGCATTTATGCAAGGTCATTTCTGCAAAAATGCAATCCATCACAAGCAATGTGCTTCTCAATATAATGGCACTCATTAGCAAATGTACAAACATTCCCATGAATATATTAAACAGCTTAAGATAAATTAGCCTTTGTTTATAATTAGAAAAATCAGTGAAATTATATTTCATGTACTTTTCTGAATATATTAAGAATGAACTACCATTCTCCTTTGTCAAACTTCTTCAAAGTTAATAAATCTTTACATTTCATGTACTGTCTTATCTCTGTCCAAACCCTTCTGTTGTATTTTGTGGCAGTAGAAGTTTCTGGAATTATTTTTATACACAATATGGCAAATGCTCTTTCTGAGAAGCTCTGTATCACAGGAAGTCCCTGAGCAGTGTGTTTGCTGTTCTTACTTGGATAATATTCCACCAGGACACACAGAGAGAAGGGACTGCTCCAGGAAAGGAATCTCCTCGAAAGCAAGAAGTTATCAGTGAGTCAAGCTCTCCTGGAAGACTAGCCCTCAGAAAGACATTCTAAGAAAAGTTGGGTCCCTCTGCACCACTTTAAAGCAAAGCAGTGTCTGGTGAAATCACTACATAATCAACATTAAAATGGGCTCCGCAGAGCTGGGGTGTCCCTGGTGAGATTGGTAGAGGCCTTGCTCTCATGGGCCCATGCTATGCTTTTAGGGTTTGCCAATGAAAACCAGAATCCCATCAAGCCCAATGCATGAGCTTGAAATACTGATAAGAAGGAGAGGAAGAAAATTATGCAATGCTGAAGGAAAAATAGTCATTGGAAAACAACTTCTTCAAAGAAGGGAATCTTTGTGGAAAACTTATTAGAAATTGAGAGGTTAGATTATGGCAAGAAACTCAGCACAGAAGACAGTCTCACAGAGAGGACCTAGCCAAGGGTCAGCTAGTGCTGTTGAGGGAAAGCAGGGAGCATGGGCCAGGACCCGCTTGCAAGAGGGCAGAACCTGCACCAGGGTAGTGTACCTTTGAGAAGTGACGAGAAAAAGCGAGGCTCATCTCAAAAGGGTGACAAAAAGCTGTGGAATAAATGGAAAGGAATTATAACTAAAAATTTAACCCAGAAGATAAGTCAAGCAGGGGCCACCAGACTTAATCCCTGGTTTTGTCACTTTAAGTCATGTATTTTTGGATAAATTGTATAATTTAGCTGGTTAATGATAATAATCTCTCAACCTTGTCATAGATTTATATGTGTCTATCCTTAGAATAGTGCCTAATGCATACATAATGTTATATGAATGTGACATAGTGGTAATTTGAAGGACTTAGGAAAAGCAAGAGCACAAAAGCTGACTGGCCAGTAGTATTCTAAGGGCCTGACATTCACATGCCCAAGTGCAACTCTCATTATAACCCTATAAGTTAGGTGCTCTGATCTTCTCCACTCTACCAGTGGAGAAGTGGCCTTGAGAACCAGGACCTCAGCAAGTGGTTCTACAGTCTATCACTTTGCTTCACTTGTTATATTCACTCTGTGGCAGATGTGTTCAATCTGCAGCCTGGGGGTCACGTGCAGTCCTGAACCGTGAGCAACTGGGCCCACAAGATTGGCAACTTTTAGTGGCATGAAGAGATTTGAGTGAGATTTCTCATGGCTGGTGTGTGATGTTCTAGCACTGACTTCAAGGTTAGGTGACAAGGAGACACTGTGTCAGGTGGGACGCCTTGCAGGCCCAATCCTGCCTCGGGCAACTGCCACACAGCCAGTCCCACGGAAACCCACCCACATCAGGTGATATATGGCTTCTGACACTTGTGAAGTAAAACACAGAAACTACAGAGAATAATACATAGTTCAAACTTCCTATGTGTACATGTTCTGTGAAGAAAGGTATTTACTTTATTGAGGAGACATGTGAGTTTTCTTAGTTACTAAAATTAGACTATTTTTAAAATCACTTACTATACTAAAATACATATAGAGAAGTTCAGTTGCTTTCTATATAACTGTGTTATATATTTCACGTGCAGCTCAAAGCAATTCCTCTTCACTTGGTGTTGCCTAGGCAAGTCCAGAGGTTGGACCCCTGAGTTCTGTGATGCTAAAGAGAGCTTTTAGTCATAACATTTTAGTAAATAGGGTTTATATGGAATCAAACATTTAAAGAAGGGAGGACATTTGGGTGATAGAACACGGGACAGAAGAGAGGTAGCCTTCTATTGTGAGACTTTGCTTTGTCTATGCATTGAGAATAATCCTCCGGTCTATAGGAGTTTGTGCACTTCCTGTAGGGCCCCACACCTATGAGTACTGCCTGTATATGGAGTTCTGGTCTTCTTGTCCCTCAAGGCTCTACTCTGGTGTCTGGTGAGAAGATGCAGCTCCCAAGTGCTAGGCCTAAAGACAGCTTCAACCATACAGGGAGCAACCCCACAGCCTCGTCTGTGGTTGTTCCACAAACAGCATCACACTCCCCAGGTAGACCTTGTCCTAGTAACACTCAATGGTCATCTCAACACTGGCCATGACCTGCTTCCTTGAGGTCTCTTCAGTGAATGGGATGCTTGGGAATGGACAAGTCTTTTCCTGAAGGGGATGCTGCTCCTCTAGTACTTGGGAAGTATTATTAGATATCATTAGAGGGACAGCTTTTTCAGTATCTTGGTGTTGGACAAAGATCACCAAGACCAGTTAGTTCCTCTTCAACAGCTAGGGCTCCAAGATTGCAGTAGAAGAGGGACACATGAGACTTGCTACCCTTCCTGACCTCCTCTGTAAGCAACTTAAAACCCTGGTATAGAGCAGCGCATGGGAAACTCAGACTCAGCCTACTTGGTGTTATTGGGAAAAGCCTCAGGCATCACATCTTAGGGACCAAATGCAGTTACCGGCACCAGGAACTGTACAGAGAAAAGTACAGTTAAAGCCAGAAGTGCTGTGTGTCACAGTACCTTCTTTTTCACTTGTCTTTTCAAATTACAAAAATGGCATTAAAAAAAAACCAAACTTATTCAAGTTTAACTGCAAAGAAATGGGAGAGATAGACAACAGATATGTACTTTTTATATATTTCCAAAGCAATGTAATATATTTTCTATGTAATAAGACTTTAGGTTCCTGGTCATCTTAAATAAGGTTTTATAAGAGATTGTCAAACAGAAAATTGCTATTATTAGTTTAGTTAATGTGTGCTAGCGAAGCAAGGATTCTCCCTCCATAAACACATGACAGGTTCAACCTTTCAAAGTTTCTAGGTCTCTATACAGACAGAATGTTCACCATCTGCCTGGGGCTATCGTCTTGCAACTGCATTAAGAAAAGAGCACTAAATCTACCTCCTAATTGGCCAAGACACAGCCACAGAAATTCAGGTGCTTCAAAAAATAGCAGAAATGGTTCATCAGATTACTCTTATGTGAAACCATCCTGAACCAGCACTTCAATCTAATATTAGAGGACATTTTTAAAATATATACAGAGGGTCTTGTCTAGAACATGAAGAAAATCTGCCATTAAATATCAGGTGCAGAAACATGAAATTTAGAACACTGACCAAATGCTGCCCTGCAACATATAGCTATATCAATCTTACTTTTATTTCCCAAGGAGCTATATATAAAATTTAAAAGCACCCACAATAAAGCAACTATGGCAACACTATTATTCACCTATCTTTTTTTCATGAACACACCTAGTGCCAAGCATGGTGGGGCATGCTATAATCCCAGCATTTACAAGGGTGAGACTAGAGGATTACAAGTTACAGGGAAACTTGGGTTGCATAGTGACTTCAAAGTGTCCTGCAAGATGTCAGGTCCCTGGCTCTCCTAGCTGAGCTCTAGGTAAGAGAGGACAGGAAGGGATAAACCATTCACTTCACTTGGGTGTTAGCCTGTTTGGGAGCTAGTAAAGGAATTGGCTTACTCTTATTTTTAATTTTCTGCACTAGTTTCCTTTATTTTCTGCTGGCTGGAATTATAAGTCACAAGACGGGGGGAAACTTTCATTAGAATAAACAAATGTAAGTAGCCATTTAAAATAAAGGCAGTGTTGGAAAATGGCATTTTGGTCCTGTACCCTTAGAAATTAAGTTAGTTTATTTTATCCTTGACAACTGTGGATTTCTGAGGTGATTCCCATCTGATAATACTCTGAAAGGAAGCAAGCTGTAAAATTCTAGGTATAGCATAAAAATATCATAGGCTATTTAGTAGTTAAACCAAACTCAAAAAGTTTTTAAACTGGAGAAAATCAAGGAGAAACATTCTACATGAAAAAGACTATGAAACTACTATACTTTTCTGCATTTTTCAAAGTTTGTGTGACTGTCTTATGCCTGTCAGTTGTTTAGCTATGCACAGGACTAGGGGGTTCAGTGTTAACATTAGCTTGTATTTTTAGTTTGTACAGAATTAAAAACAGAACTAATGATAGGCTGAGTTCATTACTCAAGATAAATCCCATCTGAAACAGAAGTATTCTGTTTAAATTCCAAGTCAGTAGCTGAGAACTAACAGTAACTTAAAAGAGCAATTTTATGAAGTCTTTTCTAGACTTACATTGGGAGAGAAATCGTGATTGGAGAAAGGGCCACACAGGTTTCTTTCTGATAGTACAAAACATAAAAATATATGGTGAATGTTTTAAGCTTTCAGACACACACATTTATCTTTCAAGACTATTCTTAAAGGACCCTAAATAAAATAATTTTCATTTTGTTCAAGGGCTGTTCTTTCAATATTGAAAGCTCTGAAGAATAAAAAATGTTTCACTTTGCTGTATCCATTACCCTATTTTACTCAGAAAATAGTATTAAATGTAAAGTAAAGTCAATGTAGGATAAAAAGTAATGCAGCCACCGGAGACAATAAGTCTCACTTTTCTTCTATGAAAAAAGAAGGTGGTCCCTCATGAACAAGAGTGCTATTTTTCCTTGTCAATGTACCACACCCACACATTATCCTGGGATAACAAATTCAACTTACAATTCAAGAAAACAAAAAGCAAAATACAATATATAGAGAAATGGGCCAGGGATTTACCTCAGTGGTTCCAGCACCTGCCTTGCAAGCACGAGGTCCTGGCTTGGATCACCTGTAACCACATATAAAAATGCTGGGCATGGAGATTCATGCCCAGCAGCAATCAGTACCACATACCACAGTGCTGGGCGTGGTGGTTCATGCCTGTAATCCCAGCACTCAAGAGGTAGAGGCAGCAGGGTTTCTGTGAGTTTGAGGCCAGCCTGGATGACAGAGTGAGCTCAGGACCAGCCTGAACTACAAAGAGAGACCCTGTCTTAAAAACAACAACAACAACAACAACAACAACAACAAAAAAAAAACTCATAAAAAAATAATTTGAGAAGAACTCATAAGCTTCAAAACAGAGTTAAATCATCATCTCAAATAAATATACTGCAATTCATACAAAATATTTAATAATGAACAATGGCATATAAAGTATTTTTAATCTCCATGTGTGTGCAATGAATATGATGGTCATATTCACATTCTAGAGTAATTCACATTCCAGAGTAATTACATCTGAGGATCATTATCCAAAGTACATACTTCAGAGATGACTTTGTCAGATAGTTCAAATATTATTATTATTATATACATTATGTTACCAAGAGTCATTATTGGCTTGTGTGATGTTAAGAATGGCTTTTCTTTGGTAAAATCAATGATGCTGAAGAGGAGCGGGTTCCCAGAGAGATTAGAAAGGTCTTTCTGATTCCCATAAGCAAAAGCTCAGCAGCCCAGTGGTATTCTAGGTCTAGAATTAGTTCTCTGTCCCCTCCCAATGTAGGACACTATCACCTGGGGGGACTAGAAGATTTCCAGGTTCTACCTCAGTAACACTGTTGTATCTTCTTGAAAATCAAGCATTTGTTAAAGCTAATAGCTGAAACTCTCACATGGGAAAAGAATGAGGATGGATAAGACAGAGATTAGTTCTTCTCTTGGGTGCTAATGTATGGCAGAATACAAATTATGAATTATTTTCATTGTAATATAAGGAAAAAGACATTCATTGTCCATTTGTCCTCATTTTCTAAAATTTTCTAATATTTCACACACCTGACAATTATAGCATCCAGGTCACAGGTTACCTTTGGGTCAGGCCTGCTCTTTTTTCCTTAAGTTAAAAAGAATCTTTGTGCCTTTAAAATTCTTAGTGTACTTGGTGGCAATACTTGTTCCATAGTACTACAAAGTCTTGATTTGTGCATGGGGAGGTGTTGTCTGTCTTCTCCACTGATTGTGTATTTTTTTAGACTTCAATATTGGGAGGAGAAATTATCTTATCTATATGATATGAGATAGTACTGGTAAAACTTGTGGTTATGAATTTGATGTTGGTTTTATGTTAAACTTAGCCTGAAAGAAATAAAAGCAGGAGGACTTAGCATCAGTAGAAATTCCTTGGATGCCCTAGATTCATTCCCAGGGGCTCAGCAGCACAGCACTCAGTGCTGTGGACCTCCTAAGTAGGATCCCTCATCCTTTGCATTTGCCAGGAGCCATCTCAGCAGTGCTGCCTGGTAGCCCTTGGATTGGGCCACATTTGGGAGACACACTCAGTAACTAAGTAAGAATCTGAATGCAACTCTGCTGAGCTGACAGCCCACAAGCCATGTTTCCCAATGGGGAAAATAGGTTAGCAGCAATAGTAATAATAAGCATAGATATTTGG
Source organism: Petromus typicus (assembly GCA_004026965.1). Lineage (NCBI taxonomy): Eukaryota > Metazoa > Chordata > Mammalia > Rodentia > Petromuridae > Petromus > Petromus typicus. Next base: position 166,616 of record PVIR01000157.1, read on the forward strand.
GACAATTTGCGAGCAATCAAATCTGCCACTCATATGGATTTCCCATATTATACTTCTTGGCTGGAACCTAGTTTTAAACTTACTGCTTCCCTAGGACCCCACAAACGGAACAGTTTCTTACACCCATTAATTTAATATGAACATTCTGTACCAAAAATAATATTGAGGAATATTGCTGAGAAAGCTGCAGAGCTAGAGCATGATCACTCCATCTAGAATAGGATGTCTTATGTTATATAAGCTTCTTCCTATAAATACATTTGGCAGAAGTGTCATTCTGCATTATTTCTGCTACAATATGTGTTGTTCTGAGGATCTGTTACCGTGGTGGCTTACAGGTCCACTATATTAAAATTTATATATTGACACTTATAAGGGAGAAAAATAACCCTAATACCAACTAAACTGTCAGAAAACAGGATGATGGTTACATATCCCATCTAATTTTAAAACTAATAAATTATTTTAAGATGCTGAGAATAAGTCTTTCCTGTTAAAAGACTTTGACTTGTTTTTAATTTATTGTTCTGCTAGTCTAAAAAAAGAAACCTAACATTTTCTAACTGATGGACAGCAGTGAATTCCTTTTTACTCAAACACCCACACTCAAAACTTCTTGGCAGTTTTTTAGGCAAGGCTGGGTTAGGGAGAAGATGAGAATATGTCAACTTTACTAAGATGAACATCTGGCTTCTAGAGCCACCATGTGAAGGCAAAAACTGTAGGCGTTGAGAAATATTTTGTCATACAAAAAGTTTGGTGGTGGAGAAATCTAATAGAAAATTGAGAAGCTTTAAGATATTTACATAATCTTATTAAGTATTTCTATTTAATAAGAAAAATAGAGTTGAAATATAGTGGGTATTTTCACTATCTTCAAGAAATTGGAGCCTTAAATAAAATACAGGAAAGAGAAGGCACTGTGCCTGCCTTATGATACTGAAGTAAAGTGAATATTTTGAGGAATTACTACTTACATTTAAGCATAATTTATTTTTAAATGTTTAAAATTTAACTTTTAAATCATGTATAAAATGGCTAGGTCTTAACAACCATTCCCAAAAGTCCTGAAAACTGAATGATCACTTCATACGATACAGGACTAGTCAGCCCCAGCACACACAGGCTATGGGTTTCATCTTGTCTACTTTGTTAGTTTCCTTACACAAGTAAAAATAAAGGGAAGGATAAAATAAAACTGTTTTTATATTCATATGCAGAAGACAGAATTGTTTTTTCATTCAACTTTCTTCCATAGCCCAAAGACACAGTAAGTTACTAAAAATGTACCAAGGGGAGGTACAACAATTTTGGGTCAGGAAGAGCTGCTCATACTAAATTTGACCAGTGACGGTTTTGCCTGTGAGGAGAACACGACCGGGAAGGAACACAGCAGAGGCGGTGAGGCAGTTCTGACTCCTGTAAGTAGCTATTCTTAAGCCCTTATCATAATGTGCAGCCCTACAGTCCGCAGTGCGCACAGAGTTGAATTTCTAGTAATAGCCGGATGGCTCGGCTCGGACTTTCCAGCGAACTTGTTTACGATGTGTACGATCACCTCTCAGGGTCCCTGTACATCACAAAATTTTTTCCCAAATATTCATTAAGTGATCAAAAAGCATGGAGATTTCTTTCTTCTCTTGGCAAAATCCTACTCTTTAGATTCTCATCCGTTACTGTGACAATAATAATTTCCATTGCTCTTACTAGGGTAAGGGAGACAAAGGTTCAAAAGTTACCGTGGAACTGTCTAACAAAGCAGTAGTACATTTGAGTTTTGACATTTATTTTTTTAAATCACAATACACAGAATAACCATTTCCTTCCAGCTTTTTAGCATGAGTACCAGCAATCCTAATAACATCTTCTAATGCTAATTAAACAAGAACATTTTATTTTTCTATCTTTTGTACTGCCTCTAAAGTCATCTTTGACACATGAGTTATTTATGTGATTTGCCTAGGTAATAATCTCTTGAAAAAATGCTAAGATCTTCTTGTTCCTTTTCTACTTCATTATAATTCGAGGACCTGGCACCAAATCTTCAAAAACAAAGTTGGTCCACATTGGTATTCAAGAAATTAAGTGTACAGTTCAATTTTTATAAGTGAATTAGAAATTGCTTCTCTGAATTGTTTTTCTATATTACAGAAGGGAAGAGGCTTTGATGGAAACAAACAAAAAGACGACAACTTTATGGTTTCCACTGGTCCTAAAAAGAGAGTTGAGAATGCACCGTAGATAATTATTGTTTTCAAACCTTTTAAAAAAACATCTCTTTATCCCCACTAAGACAAATCCCACACAAAGCACGAGTCCATTCAGAGGTAAATTTTCAGATTCCCATTGAGCCTATTGGCTGGCTCCCCTTACCTCTAATTCCCCAACTCTGCCAATGCAGGACCCACAGACTCCATCACAACCCACCCCAATCCCCAACCTCCCCCAGGTTGTCAATTCCATTGTTCCATTTCTACTCTGTGTGGCTTGTAAGAAGAGTCAGTTTCTGGGAGAATATGAACTGATTAAAAATCCTAAAATTCATCTCAAAGATCCCTACTTTACAAAGTAATCTGTACTTACATGAGACACTGACTTAGTCAAACTCAAAGGCATACCTCTCATGTCGTGAAGGAGGGTGCCTTCCTTCCTGCACCCCTTATGTCCTCCCAGGACTAGGTCCTCACAGACCGTGGGCCTGCTCCTTCAGCCACCACCCCCCACCCCCCGCCTTTTTGTTCTGTTTATCTCCGGTTCCCAGAGGCCAAAATCTGCCCGAGAAAATCTCCAGTCTGGGCTGGCTGCGTACTACCGCAGCCTTCTCATTAGGAGACTAATCAAGATTTGACAAGAATCCTTCAAGGAAATGGGGAGGATGTTAGAAGATTTTACAGTTGTGTATCATTTGTTGACCTAAAAAAATTTAAGTGTAATTATTGATGATTTTATGAGAATCTCATGTGACTAAAAGACTAAGTTATATTTACATTAACATGAGGCAAGGCTAAATGTTTAATTCTACAGTAGTTCATTTGATCTTGTCTTATAAAAATTATCCATTTATTGAATTGGCAGTTGAAAAAAAGGTGTTCCTACTTTACCACCAATAATGTGGAATAGCTATATCACTATACTTAGTAATGTGTTTAATTCTATAAATAATAAGTATAAATTCTGCATATTTGGATTTTTCAAGCAATTTTTAAGGTAAATAAAATTCACTGCTTTTCCCTGAAGTATAAAAAATATAGGGCTGGGGATTTAGCACAGTGGTTCCAGTGCCTGTCTTGCAAGCTCAAGGACCCGGGTTCGATTCCCTGGTAACCACATACAATACTGGGCGGGCGTGGAGACTCATCCCGCCAGCAATCAGTGCCACACACCACAGTTCCAGGCGTGGTGGCTCACACCTGTAATCCCAGCACTCGGGAGGCAGAGGCAGGAGGATTGCTGTGATGTGAGTTTGAGGCTGAGCTCAGGGCCAGCCTGAACTACAAAGAGAGACCCTGTCTCAAAAAAAACCTTAAAAATAAATAAATAAATAAATAAATAACTTATAATTCCAAAATATCAAAAACAAACTATAAAATTTCAATTTACCATTGTAATATTATTATTTGATTGTCAATAATGTAAAATATCTATTCAATATTGGTCTAGTTTATATCTAAGATAAAGACATTTTGTATTTCATTCCAAAAATAACTATGTACAGAATATATTCCCCAAATGGGCTAAAATATTCATTTTCCTACATTAAAATATAATTTAGGAAAGATATAAATGGAACTTATCTGACAACATGTTAGGAATTGTCGAAAATCCTCATCCAAAATAAAACAGATTCATATAAAACATTAACAATAGCCTGTGCCTGAAATAAAACTTTAAAGAGATAATTACAAGGAAAGTCACCCTACCTAATTATACCTATTTTAATAACAAAAAGTACATATAAAATTTCATTGTAATTATGTACCCAAGGTGATATGCTATATAGCCCTTAAACTTCTTTGAAAAATTAATGGGCAATAAAAGTCAAATTCTCTTTTCCAATAAAGGAAAATGATCATTCTACTCAGTTAAAGTCTGCTCTTTTGAATATGGAGCAGGAGATTAGCTTGCTATCCTAGCTTTTTTAAAACCAAGTTCTAGGTGCAAGAAATGAGACTCTTCTGAAGATCAATTCAGCCTCTCTCACAGTCAGCACAGTGGGTACCTGGCATGATGGTTCTAGCCCAGGGCGGGGAGACAGAGATAAGTACCTGCAAGAGGTTCTGTCTATGACCAAATAGCCAAAGTCCAAATGAACACTTCTCTGGGAATCTAGCTAGACATGTGTGGAAGAATGGTCTTAGTCCATCAGATCCTTCAGAAATTCTTTGCTTACAGTGCAACAAAGTCTTCAGCTATTTCTAAAACTATTATTTCACTTGCATAGAGAAAATAGGAAAAATTTCCAGAACACATGGAGGGAAGGCTTCATTTGACTACAACAAGGAGGTTTAAGGGATGAGAGATTGAGCAAAAGAGATTCTCCAATGAAGCTTAAGAAAGGATCACAATCCTAAAGCCATAGAAGGGGTTAAGTCCATATCAGGGTGTGGGCTGAAGTGACAAAAGAGTAATAAACGAGGGAGAATTTTGACTTTTTCCATTTGGGAGGGTATGGGCTAAAAAGGAGAGCGCGGAGGCTGGAGCAGAAATGGAGAGGCTGGAAAATACACAGGTGACCACACTCTCTGTCCACACTCTAGACTGAAATAGCTTAAACTCAGCTATTGGGGAACATGGAAGCTTCACTCAATATACTAAGGAGCTGCAGTTTATGAATTTAGCATCGAATAACCTAAGTCTCGTAAAAATAATATTTTTCCTAAATTTTGTAATGGTTTGGTCAGGTAGCTACCATCATCTTCAACTACAATGAGGAAATAGTTCATAAAAATAATTTTCTCATGTCATGTCATCCAGGTGGTACTTAAGTCACAGTTTAAGTAATCTGTTCTTCTAGCCCAATAAGCTGTTTTAATACAATGTGACTAGACCGATACCTGACCGGATGTCCACATGTTGAATTGTGAGGCCATAAAAAAACTGAAGGAAATTCAACGTGTGAGAAACAGAACAAACACATAAAAAGCTACAACTGTTTTACACAGAAATTCTTAGTCAATGAGATATATGAAATTTTAGTAAAGGGTTTTCATAGCATATTGGAATACTGTGAAAAATCCAAAATCAAATATTTTAAAAAGCTGGATAAGCCTGTCTCAAATTATATGTTCAACTCAAGATGAGGATGAATATATAGACATTTTTTTAAAAAGGCAGAAATGTGTGCAAACAGAGAAGCAAGCTCTTTGAAGAGCCAGAAGTATACAGAGAACGAATCAAGTCAGCACGGAGGTCCACCGGTTCACTGTTGTGTACCTAAATGAGAAGGTGGCCTTGAGCGCAATCCTTAGCTTCCCTAGAGATCCAGCCCTTCCATGAAGAAGTGACGCATCTCACTGAATTCATCACAACTATGTAAAATTCAAACTAAGCTACTAATTCTGTAAGCCTGACAAAAATAAGGATTTTCTTCAGAAGGACTTTAGTGAGTCACACACACAGCAATAAAAGAACTATTCTTCAAATTGCTTTTCCCTTGAATGACTTGCCTTCTAGGCAACAAGAAATATGTAATGTTTTTTCTTCTTCAGTGGTACAATTCCTAAATTCCTTCACAGTTACAGGTGATGAATTAAAGACTTGACAGCAAAATCTATGGGCTTTTGTGTAATGGACAGGCATTATTTTACCTTTTTATGTACCTTTTTTGGTACCCTTGACTTACGAACTCAATCAGTTTCCCAGGGCTGTTTGTAACTAAATCAGTAAAGCTGAGAACAGGATGTTTACCTGGGTACATGCAATAGTTAAGAGCCAAATGAATCTTCCATTAATTTAATTTACCCAAGGTGTTTGTACATCATACTTGTCATAACTTGAGGGTTCACTGTATCTCGAAATGATGCATAGGTGCAAAATTCATGACGTGAAAAACAGTTTGCCTGTGTTCAGCCTTTTTTTTTTTTTTTTTTTAAACAGGGTCTCACTTTGTAGTTCAGGCTGGTCCTGAACTCAGCCTCAAACTCAGCCTCTGCCTCCCAAGAGCTGGGATTACAGGCACGAGCTACCACCATGCCTGGTACTGTGGTATGTGGTTCTGATTGCTGGTGGGCATGAGTCTCCACACCCAGCACTGTTGTAATGTGGTTACCGGGGATTGAACCTGGGCCTCTGTGCTTGCAAGGCAGGTGCCAGAACCACTGAGCTAAATCCCTGGCCCCTGTGTTCAACCTTGTAAATATCATACAGATTTTACATTCTATTGTAGTGTCCTCCAGTACACCTAATACCACCTCTTTCTCACCTCTCCTTCTGCATCATCTGTGGTAAACAATTTTCTTCTTCTAAACAACTTTTGAAAAAACAAAACAGCATTATTAAACCAAAAACCTGCACACCACACAGTGTACAAACTTAAAAATCTACAGACAGAGTTATTTCTAATAACTCTTCATGCCATCTCCTTCTGTACTGAGGCCTTCATCTTGTCTCTTGGGCTACAGCCCAAGCCACTTGAAGGATCTGCCAACATTTACATCTATTTTACTTCCCTCTAATCTCCTTTCTGTGCTTTCACCAGAGTGATCTTTGAAAAATGTAAATCTGATTATATCTTATCTCTGTTTAAAACTCCTTATAAAATATTATCATTGTTCTATGAGATAACCTTTCCACAAGGAATCCCAAGCCTGCAATGGTCCTTATGCGCGGCTGCACCCTGAAACCACTTGGGAAACTTTCTTAGAAGTCCCATTTCTGGGCCACACCCTTGGGAACTCTGAAATAGCAGGTCTAATGTGAATCTGGATAGCTAGATTTTTTTAAAGCTCTGCTAAGCGATCTCCTGTGCCAGGGGAGTGAGAACTAGAACTCTAAAGTGATGTTGCCAAAGATGGCAGCCACTGACCACACAGCTCATGGTGTGGATATAAGTTCTAAAATTACAAATCTATTTTATTTATTTATTTTATTTTATTTTTATTTATTTATTTATTTATTTAGGTTTTTTGAGACAGGGTCTCACTTTGTAGTTCAGGCTGGCCCTGAGCTCAGCCTCAAACTCACATCACAGCAATCCTCTCGCCTCAGCCTCCCGAGTGCTGGGATTACAGGCGTGAGCCACCACACCCGGCACTGTGGTATGTGGTACTGGTTTCTGCTGGGGTGAGTCTCCCCACCCAGTATTGTATGTGGTTACCAGAGAATCAAACCCGGGCCCTTGCGCTTGCAAGACAGGTGCCGGAACCACTGAGCTAAATCCCCGGCTCCCTACGAGTCTATTTTAAATGAAGTCATTCCTTTGGTTCACTTGGTGTTTTAATAACAGAGTGCTGAGAGTGGGAATTTGTACTGCACAGAAATTTATTGGTTCATGGGTTTAGAGGGTGCTAAGTCCAAGACCAAGAAGCCTGCCTCTGCTGAGGGCATTCTTATCGTGCAGCAGTGTAGAGATATGGGGGAAAGAGTGCAAGGGAGGTCACCCCAAACTACCATTCCATAATGAACACATTCTCAAGAAAATTAGCCCACTCTCATACTACATATAGTATTGCATATAGGGACATATATAGGGACATGATCTTCATATTCTAATAATTTCTCAATGGTCTCAACTCTTCTTTTATCTGCTGTATTCTGTATTGTAGAGGGACCTTACCTGATCTTCTTGTATGGAGGTTATTGGTGCAGCTAGACTTTCTCTTAGGGAAGTTAATGGAACTGGGAATAAATGAGTATAACACTTGACATACTGTGGGTGAGCTGGTGAAGGACAGACTTAATGACATTACTTTGTAGGTAAAGCATGAAGTGCAGGGTGGATGCCTTGGACACTGCAGTCTGAGACAGAGTGACCATCTCTGTCTACCTACAAGTTCTAGTTACTGCTAGTCAGGTGGGATGCACACTGTATCTTAAATTTTCACTTTGACATTCTGAATAGTGTCACTGGGCTCAGTGTTAAGGCTGAGGGTCTCTCCACACAAAGCACCATCTCTGTGTCAGCCATGAAGCCTCCAACACTGACCTGTTCAGCCACCTTCTTTGCTTTTCCCCAACACTGTTGTACTAGGGAAACGTTCAATCTATATCAGTTATAATGAATTTTCAATAAATGATAAAGACATTTAATGCTTTCTAAAACATGTTATTAGAAATTATGTTTAATTAGAAATAAAATAAATCTTAATTTGTCATTAATTTTTACGAGAATTTAGGTGTTGAAGTCACAAAACATGATGGTACAAGTCTTAATGTCCAACTATGTCTAGGTCCATTTTACAGAAACTATTGGTTTAAAAAAAAAAGAAATGAGTGTGTTTTAGCCAGAGAAAAATATTCCTCAAAGTTTCTCATCTTTTAAAAATTTTGCATAAATGCAAACTTCTGCTATTCATCATATATTAGTAGAGTGTTTCTTTAAATGATGTGCCTTCTCATAAAATATTTCTAATTCTGTTAGCGAGAGCTCAGCATAAATAGGGCTGTAGTCAAAGATGAGGGTGATAAGCCGGAATCAGATTTTTTTCACCTTCTATGGCAGTAGATTCTCAGGGATCTTCTTCAGAGTTAGGACTCTATTATCAATGTGGGCAGTGGAAATGGCCCAGGAAATACTTAATTTTTCCTGTGGTTTCCCACTTAACACTGGTCAATCAGACAGAAAATAAGTGACTTCTTTAAGCCCACACACCATGAAAGAAGTGAAGCAAAGATCAGATCAATGTTTTCCAATCTTTCTTACAGCAGTCTTCTTCAATATAACACTTAACCCACCAATGCCATTAATCAATATAAAATACTGTAAACCAAGTGATCTTTATTATGTACATGTTTTATATACTAACTAGGCTATGTGATTATTTTACATTGAAAATTAAAAATGGACAGTGTTACAACAAAATCTGAGGTAATTTATAACATTTCTTCTTTATTCCACCTAGTTTGTCAATTGTATGGTGATATTTGTTTCTCTCTTTTTAATTTTCTGAATCAAGTTTTCTAAAGTCCTCAGGTTCCTGGAGAGAAGCTCAGCAGTGTCTGCTGTGGTTTGGATGTGGTTTGTGTACCCCCAAGGCATCTGTGTTGAATCTCACTCCCTAATTTAAAGCAGTGAGAAGGAAGAACTTAATGGTGTTCCTCAGTGAGCCCTTAGGGAGGTGATGAGGATACAAGCAGGTCATTGGAGCGAAGCCCCATGACGGAGCCCTGGTGGCTTTGTAAGAAGAGGATGAGGGAACAAAGAGACATGTCCAGATGTGTGCACCCTATCTCCTGCCATGTCATGCTCGCCATCACCCTGGAATGCCAACAGAAAGGCCGTTAACAGGTGTGGGCTCACCACTTGCAATTTTCAAAACTATGAGCCCAAATACACAAGCCACTTTTTTTTAAAAATAAAACTGTTCAGTCAGTGGTATTCAAAAATTAACCACAGAAAGTGGACTGGTCATATATTTTTTCTAATTTTCCCTGAGCCAGCCCAGAACTTGGCATATAGCACAGACAGCAAAAATAAAAACAATGAGTTCAGAAAAACAACCCTGTCTTGATCAGTATATTTTCTTCATTTCAGGTAAAAAGTCTTTTTACAACAAATATCAGTATTTCATGTTTTCGCAAATAACCTATGAAACATCTTCAAAAAGACAAATAATTATTTTGGCCTAATGTTGCTAGAATTATCTTTAATAAACTATATCAAACATAATACATCATCACATTAAAAAGCGTTAGATGGATTTTTCAATTGCTCTTTGACATTTAAATGCTAACAAAATGTTATAATTTGCAGGAGTATTAAGCCTCTGAAAACACCTGAAGTTCAAATAGGATCTGTTCTATCTTTTCAGAGAGAAGATGCTAAAAATAGTGTCGGCTTAAGCTAGGTCATGGTTTTGTGAAATTGCTACCATTTTACTAGAGAAGGGAAGAAATTAAATAAGACTGTTTGGTGGGCTTGCTGAAAAAGATGGATTGACGTACACCAGCCCTTCAGAATGTTCTACCAAAGGTCCTTTACTGTGTACAGTTCAAATGAACACTGGATACAATCTAAATATATGGCACCTCATTGTACTTGTATTACAGTATGCAAATATAAATAAAGTACCCACAAATTGGTGAACAATTAATGAGATTCATTGCAAGAATATTTCATCACTGAGTGCTGCTTTTCTGCCAACTGAGACATGATGTATTTAATTCTAAATGACACCACCTGCTCCCACCTCTAAGTGAAATGAAAAAGCTGCCAAAGGGTATGTTGGGAATTCGCTTGCAGGCTTCCTTTTAATCAGGCTTTTCTCCATAACCCTGAGAGCCAAAAGCATAACACAATGAAAAATAACACAGCTCTGTAAGTCAATAGTTGAATGTGGAGTACTCGTCAAATAAAAGAAACTTAGGATATATGGCATGCAAGCAGACCTGTAACAGTGTTCTTTTTCTGCTGTAAAATTACTGTTTTACTCTAAATCAGGAAGAAAAAAAGAATGATGTGCAAGAAAAGACAATATTATCTGACATGACAAATCAATAAGTGCAAAGTAGAATGTTTTCGCGCTGTGTTACCATGAGGATATGAACTTAGTGTCTTTCATCTGAAGATTCAGCCCCTCTTTCTCACCCCTAACAAATAAGCCAACACAATACCATGCAGAGTCTCCTAACAGGGGTTTAGTGTATGCAAGGATACTCTACCAAGAGCCTGGTGACTCGTCTTGTAGTTTTCATTTCTTGATTTTCAGCCCTCTTTTGTGAGTGAGCAAACTGCTATCCAGTGTGAACAGTGAAAGTACTTAATACCAGGTTTTTATCTTGGAAATCAATGGAATAAGAATCCATTTTCAGAAGCCATTCAATCACTCAGCACTGCCAGTTGGAAACCCCCCAAATTATTTTCACATTAAGTCCTCCTCTAATCCCTAGATTTCTTACAATCATGTCCTAATTCAAATATGATACCCCAAATCATGGTGAAATTACTTACATGCATATAATGATTTTGAAGGGTGGTGTGTTAGTCATCTTTCTACTGCAGAACAAAATACTTAAGATAGCTGCTTAGATGAAGGAAATGTCTGCTTTGGCTCATGGTATCAGAAGTTTCTGTTCACGATGCCTTTGACAGAGGCACAATTCCACAGTGTGAAACATGTGGCAGAGTAAAGGTGCTCACCTCATGGAGACCAAGAAGTAGAGGAACAGCAATAGGGCCAGGGTCTGGATGTCTCCTTCCAGGGCAGCCCCTGGGGACCCAGCTTCCTCCACAAGGTCTCTTCCTAGAAGTGTCACTACTTCTCAACAGTGCCAAAGGCTGGGAACCAAGTGCTCAGTACCTGGCCTTTGGGTTACGTTTAAGATCCAAAGCATAACAGGCACTCAGTCAAAAACAGCTCCACATGGAAAGACACACTCACCAGTGAATCATTCACCTGACTACTTTTATAACTAAATTTTTCTGTGCCAGCCTCTAGGCGATTGGGATAATATACAAGAGAGAGAAGTGTCTTGTCTACATGAAGCTCACATTCCAATATGGGGTAAGTGGAAGTAAATAGATGCATAACAATGGCCAAGAGCCAAGAAAGATAAAACAGATTAAGAGAAAAGGTTAGGAGCTTGGCCCTGAGCAGGTCAAGAAGGTTCCTCTGAGCAGGGTGGTATCTGAACACAAAGTTAGATGAGGTAAGGAAAAGAAACAGGTCAGTGTCTTTCATAGTGCACTCCTGTTCTGCTTGCTTGAGGGCTTTGCTCTTGAAAATAAACTTTCTCAGGTAGGGGATCTAGCTCAGTGATTCCAGCATCTCCTGGCAAGTGCAAGGCCTCTGGTTGGACCCCTGGTAACCACATACCACAGTGCCAGGTGTGGTGGCTCATGCCTGTAATCCCAGCAGTCAGGAGGCAGAGGCAGGAGGATTGCTGTGATTTTGAGGCTCACCTAGGTTATATAATGAGCTCATGGCCAGCCTGAACTATAAAAGTGAGACTCTGTCTCAAAAAAAAAAAAAAAAAAAAAAAAAAAAAAAAAAAAAAAAAAAAAAAAAAAAAAAAAAAAAAAAAAAAAAAAAAAAAAAAAGAAAAAAGGAAAAATGAGAAGAACCTTTCTCTATCATCATTCTACATTTAACTTTTCTCCAGTAGCATATGAATATGTCCTAAAATCTTCTAGCCCCCCAAAATAGATAAAACTTTCCTTTAAATTTCATCTAAACCATCTTATTCACGTACTTCCTTTTACAACCAAATTCATCAATATAAATGTCCACACTGAAAAGTCTTTTCTTCCCATTTGCCCCTGAACCCACACCAAGCTGTTCTAAGCTCCAGCACTCCAGCAACTACATTGTCATGATCCTCCCACCTTGGTTTCTAAAACATCAATGACTGGTGCGGCGACCATCTCTTTTGACTTAGCTGGCTCCTTTGCATCTTTCTGGTGCTGAACACAAAATGCTCAAGAGGTCCTTTCTGGGCCTTCCCTTCTCTGTCTAAACTGACTCTCCTTCACTCAAGACTGTGGATTTAAATCTCTAATGTACCAAAGCATAGACAGACCTCTTTTCAAATTCACATACACATCTATGACTCTGGTATCTGTACTTTATTGTATAATAAATATTATGAATAAAAAACTTCCAAAATTCAATTCTTAACATTACACTCATACATACCCATGCTTCTCCCACAGTGTTTCCACTTATGACAGACTGTGTATCCCAAAGAGGCTGCCATTGAACCTACAATCCTACCTGCTCTTCTTGCAACATGACCTTGGTATATCCCCCATGAAGTGGTTCTGTGTCTGCTCCCTCTCCTTTGAATGTGAATGGAGTTTTAGGACTCCTTCATTCAATGGAGTGTGATCAAAATGCTGTTACTATACCATATTTAAGTCTATGTCATGAGAATGCAATTCCAGTTGCCTCTTTTGGGTCTTGGGAGTTGCCTGCTATGCTCTGTAGAAGCCCAGGTTGGCCCATGTGGAAGAACCACATGGTAGGGGTCTTGCTGACAACCTACATGAAATCCCAACCAAAAGATACCATCAGTCACCAGGAATGTGATGAAGACACTTCTGAATAACTCTAGTTTCCCACCACTGAGTCAAACCTATGCTCTGCATACCATGCAACAGAGACAAGATGTCCTTACTGGGCTTTATTTGAATTTTTACTCCATTAAATCCATGAGAAAAATAATACATGCGCTTTGGTTCCCTAAGTATGTTACAGTTACAGTAAATGGAATGGTCTATTTGTTGCTCAAGGCCAAACTTCTGAAAATCACTGCCCTCTCCTGCCTTTCTTTCTCTTATACACTCATCTTTCAGCCCTGTGAAGTCCAGCTCCTCTTCTAAGACACAGCCAGGATCCTCTGACTTCACACCCAATACGTCTGCTCCAGACTACTGCAGTAGGTTTCTCACTAGTGTTCCTGCTTCTATCTTCATTCCAACAGTCTCCCTCCGCACAACAGGAAGAGTACTTCTCCGAGTGTTCAGTCAGATCAGATGGTGTCACTTCTCCTCAAAACCCTCTGGTGGCTTTCTTTAGCTGAAAAGCTGAACACTCAGTGGCCAACAGGCCCTTTAACACCAGGGCCTTCAGCACCCCTGCCCTTTGTTTTTCCTTCCATGTTTGTTATACACTTGGTACGCTAGCTTCTTTGCATTTCCTTCTATCACCTGGTTCACTCATGCCTCACGACCTCTGTCCTTGTCCCCTTTCCCTGGAATATGCTTCCCTTCAAAAGCCATGATAACCCCCTTTTCCCTAGGGCCTCCTTTTCTGAGTTAATCAGGTCTTCCCCAAATACTTTACATGAAAAAGCACAGCTTATACTAGTGACAACAAACCTCTTTGAGCTTTGAACAGTAACACACCTCCCACCAGGGTATATGAGCTCCGGGTTCAGCCCCGCATTATTAATACAATGGTTTTCTTGTTTCACATTTGTAATATGAGTTTCTGAGCAATAGAAACTTCCTTCTCTTGAAAGCTCCAGTCCCTAATGCATCACGGGAACTCAATAAACATTTCTTGTTAAAGATGCTCCAAGCAGAAGGCAGAGCAAGTTCAAAGGCCTTGAAATAGAAATTGTTTTGGCCTGTTGGAGAAACAGTGCAGCCAGCATAGAATAAGAATGGGCTAGAGGGAATGAGACAAAGCCACAAGGGTAACCCAAGGCCAGACCGGATGTCCAGGCTATGCAGAACCTGGATGGAGAAGCTGAAGGACAATGATGTGGTCTGATGGACACTGTAAAAGGTAATTTTTCCTGGATCCTGACAGGAAAACACCCTGGATGGACAGCAACAGGGAGAGCAAAGCCAGGGAGATGAGCTCAGAGGGTGTGTCATAATTCAGACTTGCAAGAGACATGGTGGCCTGAACTCTAATGGAGTGAGAGAAGTGTCTGAAGGGTTCAGACACAAGATGCATTTTGAAAGCAGAACTGACAGGTTTGATAATCTGGATATAAGGTAACAGAGTAATCAAGGATGACTTTAAATACTTTTGGCCTTCGCAAATGGTTAATCAGTGGTACATTTTTACCAGTGTAGAGGTATGGCTTCAATAGTTATTGGACTGTAAAGAAGGGTGCTCTTTTTAATAAATTTAGAGTTGGAAAACAAGTCCCAAAGCCGTGTTTAAATCTACCATGGTTGAGCTGAACTCAAGTTCTAAAACAGAACAAGCATTTTCATTCTCAGGATATTTAGTCACCTGGACTTGAATAAAAAGATACAGAGAGAGTTATAGGCCGTATTGTGTGAGGTCACACAATGGAGACCTTTGTGTGTCATTGCCCAGGGAAATTCACTGATACCTGCTCACAGAACAGGCCTAGCTGGGCACTTTAAACATGACAGACTTAGTATCAGGAAAAGGAGCCAACAGGAAAATTCAACAGATTCAGATTTCTGTTGAGGAAGATGTAGATTTTCAAACCATCTATAGATGAGATAGAGATCACACTACACACCCTAATGAAAGACTAACTACTACCACTCGTGTAAAGAATTTAATGTATGCTTTTCTCCCAACTTGCACATAACAGAAAACAAATTTGTCAGACAGCTGCTGACTGGGAGTAAAAAAAGGAATATAAAATAATGAAACATCATAAAGGCAACTCTGAGGGGAAAAGTCATTAAAGTGGGCTCTATGGACTTGGTGCTGCCCAAGCAGAAAAAGCAGGTTACCTGAACAGCTCCTCTCTTTTACAGACTAATAACCTTCTAAACATATTTGTCTTTCAGTTTCCTTAAGATATTTTTCCAGTGATTTTTCTCTCCTTTCCCTTCAGGAAATAAATGAAAGGCATCATTATTCTCTAATTAATGGACAATTATTCTGATAGGCCTACATTTTACTGTATCAATCATCTAGACTTCATGCTTCCTATGTCTGAGGGTTTTCAGGGCCCAATAAAGAAAATGACATTATTTTACTTTGAATGAAGTGAAACATGAATAAACACAGAATCAGAATGTCAGTCTGATTACTACCAAAGCTGCTCACAGAAGGAGACTTAGAGGTGTGGCCAGAGTGGATTCCTAACACCTTCGAGTACCCCTGACCCAGACAGCTGCTAGCCAGTCTCAGAGAACTCTGTCTTGACAGCTCACTGGGAGGAGAATGAGACTTGCAGACATGAGTCAGGAGGATGCCCTGGGCACAGTCAAGAAGGAAGAAATTCCTTCCACACCTGACTACAGAGAAGCCTCCTTCTATGCTGGAAGGAGCCAGTGACAAGGACGAGAGGAGCAGGTGTCTTCCTTGCATGATTTCTTTCCTGGAGAGGGGAGTAAAAATTAACTCTCCCTAGGAGAACACGAGTTAGGAATCTATTTTTCCATTTTTTCCCTCCACAGTTGGACAAGAGAGCTGAATTTAATCTCTAGTCACAGAACTGGATTTCTACCAACCACCTATGCGTGCTTCCATTTTGCCATTACTTCTTATATGCATAAATGAGGCATATGGCAGCAATTAAGCAAAAAGCGAGGAAGACAGTTTTGAAACCTCCGTCCGCTATCTCCTTCTTGTGGAATTAGCAAATCTAACTTCTCAAAAATTGAATTTTCTTACCTGAAACAGGATTATCCTTACTTCCCAGGATTTTGTTGGAATTAAATGGGAACAAATTGGAAAGAACTGGCATTCAGGTGCCAAACTAATGCTATTTCCATCCCTTCCTTAAATCTAATTCAGGAGTATTAGAGATTAAACTTTGTATTAAATCATACCCTGTGACAGTATTCCAGTCCCCGCTTCTTGGTTAGACTCATGATAGGTAATTTCGAATTCATTGCAAAATTGAGCAGAAAGTACAAAAAAAAAAAAAAAAACATAACTTCCATCTGTTATGTCTGTAGTCTCTCCCACTGTCAGCATCCCATGGTGGAGTGGGATATTTGTTACCACTGATAACTTCACAGTGACATATCTCCATTTTCAAAAACCATTGTTTACATTAGGATTCACTCTTGTTTTGGGTGGTATCAGGGCCCAAACTCAGACCCATGTGCTTTCATGGTAGGTGTGGGGCCACTGAGCTAAATCCCCCACCTATTAGGGTTCATTTTTGGTGCTGTGCATTCTATGAATTCTAACAAAGGTGTACTGACATAAGTCCACCTTCAGAATATTGTGCAGGATAGTTTTGTTGCTTTAAGGTGTCTCTGCTCTCCCTATTTATCTTTCCTTTTCTCTGAACCCCTGGAGACCATACAGAGGAATACTATTCAGCCTTAAAAAATAAGTTTTTCCCATTTGCAGTGATGATAAATCTAGAGGACAAGAGAAGTAAGCCAGATAGAGAAAAGAGATATACTACATCAGCCTGCTTATTTTGAAGCTTCAAACAGACAGTGATATTGAAGCAGAGAAAAGTGGTAGTATTAGGGACCAGTAGGTACAGAACTTGGGGAGAAGCTGGTCAAAAGATTCCAGCTTATAATCACGCATGCTGAGTAAACATAGGTTATTTTACAACATGACTATAGTTAATAACACTCCGTGAACTACTGGAAACTTCCTAAGAGGACATATCATGTTTTATCCACTCCACACAAAAATAATCACTGTATGAGTAGATAGATATGCTAACCAACTTGCTAGATTTTACTATGGATATGCACAGCAAAACATTATGCAGAATTCATTGCATGCAATTTCTATTTTTTAAATGTGAATGAAGATATACAGATACAAAATAAGCAATGAAAAGATGCTCAACATGATATTTCATCAAAGAATTGCAAATTAAAGCACCTAGGAGATACTACTGCACATCTGTGAGAACAGTGAAAGTCCAAAACATTGACGACTCCAAATCTGACAAACATAGGGATGTGGAAGTCTTCCTCACTGTCAACTGGCAATCAATATGGCACTTTCACTTTGGGAGATGCTTTGGCAGTATCTCACAAAGCTAAACAGACTCTTGTGATGTTACCCAGAAATTTCTCTCTTTAGTAAATGTCCAATGGGGTGAAAAGTTAAATACACATAAAAATTGCACACAGACATTTATAGCAACTTTAGTCATGATTGACCAAACATGGAAAAAATCAAGATGCTCTTTACTAGGTGAATGCATTGATAAACTGAAGTATCCACACAAGGTAATAATAACTGGAAGAAGAAATCAGATGTTAAACTAAGGGGGTAAGTACAGGAAGCAAATGCATATTACTAAGTGAAATCAGCCTATGCCAAAAGTTCCTCTGAGTTAGACAGAGGGAGGAAAACGCGTGTGATGGGGACCCTGTGCAGCTGGGGAACTGAAGACACCGGGCAGTTCCCATGCAGAGAAAATGAGAAAAGAGAAGAAAGCGGAGTGGCCAAAGCGCTCTTCTGCCCCTGCAGGGAGGCCATCCAGTGAATTCTACTTGGTGATTATGGCTAAGTTCCTGAGTGAGCTGGACATGTGCAGCCCAACCTGACTTTTTTGCTTTTCTGATTAGAGAAGCAAACCAGTAGTGTCCCTGGCTCTTGATGCAGCATCTGCTACACGATTCCAGATTCTCCTACTTAGCGATGATTAAAAATCTTTGACAAACACACTATTTTTAAAAATCAGCATTCTCTCCTGGTTTAAATATGAGATATTGAGCAAGTGGGCCAGAAACGAGCAAGGGACCTTCCTTCCTATATCGTAAAGATGAACACTGTCATAAAATTCAAATTATCTTCTCTCTGGAGGGCAAGAGAGTGTGCTGACAGTGCTTTTTACTTAGTGGTCTTGACAGCCAACTCAAGCGTAAGTGCAGGGCCATACAGAAACATCTGCTGAACCAGAAAGATGGAGACACATGAAATCTGGGACCAACGAGAGTGTGGTCCTGGATAGGAGGCCACTCTGGGATCCAAGTCTGTATCCCGATGTTTAACTTAAGAGTTTATTCTTTTTGACTCCCTGAATTAGAACTTGGATGAGTCTGGGAATCCACTAATAATTAGGAAGTCTCTCTGAGGTACAGGAAAGGAGAAGACACTCTTGTTGCCCTCAAGGGATACAGGACAAAGTCACACTCAACACTGGAGGAAGACAGAGGTGGGTGACTTGGAGCTCCCAGCGCTCCCCCGCATGCCACGTCGCAGCGAGGTAAAGTAAGGCATTCTGGGCAGAAGCAGAACGAGAATTCCAGTGCTCCTCCCCACACAACAGTTCAAAGTGAGGAGGCACCCTTTTACCACCTTCTCTTCATTTTTCACAATCTTTTCTTTATGATTTTTAGCAGGAGGTTTTCAAGCCAAAGGTTTTTAATTGAATATCACTAGATCAATTTCTCACTATATGTATGATAGCTTAAAACATACTCTGTGATAGCTTAAAACACAAACTTGATTACCTTCGACTATGAAAAATACATAGAATTAATCAAAGCATATTATATTTAAATTTTAAAAAGTATTATAGTAAATGACACACTGCTGATAACCCCACTGAAACACTCCCCCCTTTCTTTAAACACTCCTTTCTCAGCGTTCCTGCCACTTCCTGAAGCAGCCCCTGAAGTCCTCGTTCATGTCTTTAGGAGGTGCGATAAAAAATAGTACAAATGCTGCTTCATACAACAGGAAGGAAGGGTGGCAAAACCAGGGCAGTGTGGCCTCATAGTCTTGCCCACTGGACCTAGCACCGCATGACTCTTGGCTCTCCTCAAGTCAGAATGGCCATAAAAGGCAAAGAGCTTTAATCTACTCAGGAGACGAAGGGTGGCTCCACCTGCGACAATGCAATGAAAGATACTCACAACAGGCCTTTCAGAAAAAGGTGGTAAGGACCCCAGCCTAACTGTAGAAATGGGGATTAATTTAAGGAGAATTAATGGCAACATATTTTTACTGTACTAAATATTTTACATTTAAATGTGTACTGTATTTGCTAATCACACTAATCTTATTCCAAAGACTGTTCTAAAAAAGAAGACATAGTTTAAACTAGATAACAAAGTGTTTTAACAGATTCTGCATAACAACACGATTCATAGTATATAACCACAGTTCCAACTACCCAGAAAGCAATCCCTGTGAGATTACAGGAAAAAATGGTCTTCCTTTCCATGATATTTGCTTAATGAACAAAAAGATCTATCAGATGGTACCAGAAAATTCCAGAGAACATCACTCTCATCATGCAAACACAGTAGAACTAGTACTTTAATCCTCAGTGAACAGCTTCTTCTTAGGTATTAGAAAGTCAGCAAGGAGTGAGTTAAGACATTCTAAGCCTCAGGTTTGCACAAGTAAAGACAGCAAAAGAGTGACTTGGGGTATCTCCCTCCCCCGAGAAAATCCACGCCAGTTTAATTTTCCTCTTCCAAATCAGGAAAACAAGGCCAAGATACAACCAGCCTGGCATATGAATACCACGGGTCAATCAGGTGAATGGACTAATTCCGCCCCTTGTCATCTACAGCATGTACGTAGGTAAACATCCAGATCTCGGCTATATAGACTTACAAGCAACCTGAGTGAGAAGCACCCCTCAGGAGTCAACGGAGTTGCTAGGTCCAGGGCCCACTGTAACTGCTGCAAAGGTATCAAAGTGCAGGGACCTAGAGAGATTTGATCCTTGATTTTAAAAATACAGAGCAGGGTTATCTTTCATGATTCTTCTGCTCAGGGAACGATAGTTGTCTTTGCTTCTGTTTTAGAATATACAAAAATTTTGCTCTGTAACTGAAATTATTATTAACTTACTTCAACAAATTAAAAAATCTGAGTAAGAAAAATATCTTAAATATCACCAAATATGAATTCTCACCAAATCCAAGTCACACAGATATTGCACACTGTGTGCAATATCAGAGGCAGCCTGAGGAGCCAATAACATGGGTCTTTAAAAACTGCCTTTATTCAATGATAACACATTGATAAAAAGTTTTAATTTTTATGATGAATGAAAGTATGCTTGTAGTGTCATCTTCACTTCTCTTTGCCATGATTAACCAATTCAGATAGATAAAGTTCTCCTAATTTTGAAACACTCAAATAAATGAAGCCTGAAAAATAATGAAAAGAAGAGGCAATCAGTTAGAAGACACATTTCTGTGGTGACAGAGGCAGTTTGGATCTGTACATGTGAGCATGCGCAGTGTGCTGGAACATGCACATAACCCTAAGGTACAAGTCTGGGAAATTCAGCAAGATTCTGTTTTCTTTTGTTTTTAAAGGCTCTCTGCCATTCTACATACTTACTATGTATACTTGGAACTAGAGACTTTATTTACATGGTATTTATTGATTTACCACAACGAAGAAAACACTACAAGGCTCTACAAAAAAGCAAAAACAAACAAAAAACCATTGTAAAATAATCGCTGAGACTGTAGAACTTAAAATTTACTAACACAAGTAAACATATGATGACTACAATATGACCATATAGATTATCTTATCTAAATGTCAAATCACTTAAAACTGGTTTTTTGGGTTTTTTTTGTTTTGTTTTGTTTTGTTTTTTAGACAGGGTCTCGCTTTTGTAGTTCAGGCTGGCCCTGAGCTCAGCCTCAAACTCACATCACAGCAATCCTCCTGCCTCTGCCTCCCGAGTGCTGGGATTATAGGCGTGAGCCACCACGCCCGGCACTGTGGTATGTGGTACTGGTTGCTGCTGGGCGTGAGTCTCCACACCCAGTATTGTATGTGGTTACCGGGAATCGAACCCGGGCTCTTGCGCTTGCAAGACAGGCGCCGGAACCACTGAGCTAAATCCCCAGCCTAAAACTGGTTGTTTTGAAATTAACTTTTATTTACCTGTGAAAAAGTGAGTGATAAAGAAGGATTTAAAGAATAATTATCAAGCCAGAGATTTGGAGCCTTCCTCAAAACCACAAAGTCTCAAGTTGGATCCCTGGTACCAAAAACTTAAAATTAAAATTAAAAAAATAATCATCCTACTTCACAATGACAGAAGAGCAAACAATGGCTCTATAAAAATTGAAACACTGAAGTGAAAAAAGTGATGTGCAATAGCATCAGAAGCCCTTTGAAGTCACAGAGTTCATAACTATTTTTTGTTACACAAAATATAAAAAGTTGATGAGCTTGTGATATTAATCACACCAGGATATAATGACAAAAATGCACAGACATTTTAAAGTTTAAAATGAACTAATTCAGACAGGGAAAATTCATTTTGTTTCAAATCATTTACATAAGTGATATCTAAATAATTAATGGCAAGAAAAATAAGGGAAAACATTAAAAAGAAAAAAAACTAGAGATTTCTGCTGAACACTGACTGCACGCTCACCATTACGGTGGGTACAAAGAAGAACCCGAGATGTAGCAATCACAAACTGAGCTGCTATAAACATGGGTGCACATATGTCACTGTGATATGAGTCTAATTCTTTTGTGTATATACCTAGCAGGGCGATGGCCGGGTCAAATGGGACCTAGAATTGTATGTTATATATTGTGAAATAAAAAATGCTCAAAGTAAAATAGGGTTAAGGGGGAAAAATAATGAGATTATAACAAAAGAGAAAGGAAACAAATTTTATGTATATAGGGGGGTGGTAGGGTGGGTAGGGCTATGGGAAAAATGAGAATTAAGTTGTGTCTTATACTGGTACAAATCCTCATTATGGAGCGCAATCATGATGTGTATATGTAATGTACCAATAAAGATTTCAATAAAAATAAAAATTTTAAAAAAGAATGTGTAAGTTGGGGCCAGGGATATAGCTCAGCGGTTCCGGCGCCTGTCTTGCAAGCGCAAGGACCCGGGTTCGATCCCATAACAATACTGGGTGTGGAGACTCACCCCAGCGGCAACCAATACCACATACCAGTGCCGGGCGTGGTGGCTCACGCCTGTAATCCCAGCACTCGGGAGGCAGAGGCAGGAGGATTGCTGTGATGTGAGTTTGAGGCTGAGCTCAGGGCTAGCCTGAACCACAAAGCGAGACCCTGTCTCAAAAAACCTTAAAAAAAAAAAAAAAAAAAAAAAAAAAGAATGTGTAAGCAACAGAAAAAAAAAAATAAATAGAAGAAGAGCCCGAGAGGAGACTGAAGGCCGAGAACAGGCCTCACTCAACTGTACCCGTGGCGCCTCAGCACACACCCTGCCCCATGGGATTTGGTTACCTGATACTGTTAAGATATAAATGTAGAGAAATGAATGACTAAGAAGCAAATGAATGAATGCCAAACTTTTGGCATTTATATTAGTAATTACATTCATTCTACTTCTGGGAAAAAGAAATGCTTCATTTGTAATAAAAGAGCTAAGATAAATGCTAAAAAGAGAGAATAGAGATCAGAATGCAAATATAAAAGGGGAAATAAAATCTGAGATTCGAGGAAAGATGGTATGTTCAACTGCATGTTATATTCCCAGCAGGCAGGAAGAAAAGGGAAGCCACTCATTTTTCAGTTATGTTTGTTGAATTAAAGGAAAACACATCTTCAGAGAAAGAGGTGGTTTCTCCAGATTATATCCATAAGGTAAAAATAGAAAATACTCAAAGTGAAATAGGGTGAAGGGGGAAAAATAATGAGATTATAACAAAAAAAAGAAGGAAACAAATTTTATGTATATAGGGGAGGTGGTAGGGTAGGATTATGGGAAAAAATGAGAATTAAGTTGTACTTTATACTGGTACAAATCCTCATTGCGGAGTGCAGTTATGATGTGTATATGTAATGTACCAATAAAGATTTCAATAAAAAAATGATAAAAAAATTTCACCAAAAAACTTATACATGAGGAACTGATACCTGAAGAACTCTGGGTAAATTAATAGGCAATGATGTCAATAATCTCTCTTCCCCTCCCTCCACCTTCCCTTTTTCCCTTCCTGTCCCTCTGGGGATCAAACTCAGGACCTGCAGCTTGTCAGGCAGGCACAGCACCACTGGGCTAAATCCCCGGCCTGAGCAGCCTCTTATAGACGATGTAGAAATGGTTCTTCATATGGTCCTTTGTTTTAATAATGATACAACCTTAAAGAATGATAAGCAGCAGTAACTCACATGAGGTGTTTTTATTGGAAGTTTGTGGTTTTCTGATGATTTGTTGAACAGAAAATAAACTTTGGAAAAATGCAAAGATATAAGTGGTGAATTCTGTCAGTTTCAAATACCAGTTATCTCCTTTCAGTATTATCATCTCGAGGTAGAGCATGCTTTCCTCAAGACTGAAGGTTTGGTAAAGAATGTTCAGCAGAGAGTCTGCTCGTGGATACTTGCCATGCATACATCCAGAAGCATAGAACAGAAAATAAGAATCTCAACCTGAGGCTACGAATACCACCTTGAGAGGGGGAGACACTCTTACTAAAACCAAGCAAAAGGATTTCTAAGGACAATTCCTGAAAAGTTCCATGAATAACTTGCTTCTCTTCCTGAAATGTGAGCCAAGATATATTTTTGAGACTAACTTATTAAGCATATCATGAAACTGATTTAGATTATGAAGTTATTTTTAAAACAAAAACTGATGATAAGTTCCATTTTTATATCACTGAATTTGTTCTAGGAAGGATGGTGTATACAGTACAGGTTATCATGTCTTTTGTACTAAATGCACTTCCTGCATCGCTCAAATACATAAGTGAAGAAAAAATGTACTAAAGTCAAGTATACTTAAGGAACTAGAAGATACGATCTCTGGGAGATAAGATCAAAGGAAATGTACCATTGATAGTTACCACCAGGCATTGTATTTCTTCAAACTCAGGCAGAAAATGGAGTAGCAGCGTCTGAGCCAAGTCAAGGTACTACATACAGGTCAAGGAGGTGAGTAAATTAGCTGGTGGTTTTGATGTTTTTGTTCGAATTAATAATTCCATTCACTGCAGTTTTGCTTCAAGTCACACCAGAGTCCCAAACACCACCAGTTCAGTGGTGATATATGCCAGTCTGATTCTACCACAAATCATCCCATGAAATGAGAGTGGATTATGAAATTCATTTCCATAAACGTTCCCTGAAGTTGTGCTATAAATTTTAAAATTGACCTTAAAGATTTGTTAAAATATTAAATGCATGCTTAAAATATTTATTAATCTTTTCTTCATTATTTCAAAGTCTTATCTGTTCAGAAAAGTTAAGCACATGGCACATAGGAAATTAATTGCTTTATAAAACTGTTTTCATTTCCTTGTCCTTTGCCAATCCCTAATCTGACATGGCTGGACATTCCAAAAACAAAGCATCTGACTAACAAGAATGACCACCAGACAAAAGGGGGGAAAGAATTAGTGAAAAGCGTGAGAAGAAGGTACAACTGGAGCATTACACGCAGCCTGCGGATGAATACGCTTCATGGAGGAAACAGCCAAATCCCCTCCCCCCACAGCTGAAATGTGCGGTCCGCTGGCATCAATGACGGCATTTCTACATAAGCTACATTTGTTTTCTATGTATCATGAGGAATTTTTGAAGAGCCAATTTGAAAGATGTGGTAAAAAACCATCAAAAAATGTATAAAGTGCCTGCTATATGTGCACATTTGCCAACTCTGAGAAGTTGCAGAAAGATGAAACTTTCTTTCCAGAAGGTTTATATGCCGTTTTGATAAAAAATACATATAGGTAAATCATTTATTGATACAAATTTTCCCTAAGATAATGCTTTTAAAAACATCAGAGTGGGGGCCGGGGGTTTAGCTCAGTTCCAGCACCCATCTTGCAAGCTCAAGGGCCTGGGTTCGATCCCCGGTAACCACATACAATACTGGGCGTGGAAACTCATGCCCAGCAACAACCAGTACCACATACCATAGTGCTGGGCTTGGTGGCTCACGCCTGTCATCCCAACACTCAGGAGGCAGAGGCAGGAGGATTGCTGTGATGTAAGTTTGAGGCTGAGCTCAGGGCCAGCCTGAACTACAAAGCGAGACCCTGTCTCAAAACAAAAACAAAAACAAAAAAACATATCATAGTATTGTCTATTAAATTCAACAAAATACATTTGTGGATTTTCTTGGAAACAGGGACAGAGTAGCTTTATTAAACTCTAGCTATTTTACCCTTTAAAGACTAATATACGTAAGATATATAAAAGCCAGTCACAATTTTTTTTATGTTGTACAGTTAGTAAGGGCAGAATACCAATGATACTGAAAGAAGAGGCTCCCCAAATGAGCCTGCCTGTTTTTCCACAGTTTTAATGGCCGCCTTACACACGAGGACCACTGGCTATGACAGGTATCTTCTTGAGGAATGTACATAAAGTATTTTTTAAAATACACAAAACTTTAATCCACCCAAGCCCACGGCATGCAGTCTGGGGTTTAGATGTGTTTTTATATACGGATGGCAGCACACGATGATCTGATTCTTTTCAGCTTATAACTCGGCTGTGCAGAAATGAAAATGAGGCTCATCTTTGGTTGGTGCCAGTTTTCTACATCTGGTTAAAGTCAAAACGACTCCTATTCCCTGACACTAAGCCTGCACATGTTATCTGCTATTTATTTAGCTGCTGGCATTGCCCCTTTAGAGGCATGTTCTTGTTTGAATCTAATATTTTACTCAAATTGAGCCTTCCCATATACGGCTTATCTGAACTTTATTTGAGTTGCCTAGATTAGAAATGAATGTATGCTCTGGTGATCTCTGTCTTGAATGAATTTTCCAAATGTATAATTCAATTATTTATCTTCTCATTTTTGCCATTCTAGGGACTAACTCAGCTCGCTGGAGTTCTGGACAGTAAGGATAGCCAGACCCTAGACACAGTGATGCCCTCTAGTAAGAATCGAGAGGATGGTTAAGAGGACTGGCATGCCCATTTGTTTACGCTGCCTTTACCTTTCTAGCTAGACTTGAAAACTGAATCAGTGCATGGCATGCGAAACGAGGGCGCCCTCAGACATTTCCGCTGTAAGCCCAGTGATCCTGTAAAGGGAGACAGACCGTGGCTAGATATGCTCAAAGGATGTCCCAGCGCCCATAGATGTGGGAAACATCGCAGGGGAATGCAGAGGCACTAAGGGACAGATTTCCAAGGCCTGAAGCACTGGGTAACAGATATTGAGCTGAGTGACATGGTTTGTGGGATAGCAGTGTGATCTTTTATGGTCATCTCTGGTGCCAATGAGAATGAAAGAATAAAAGACAGAAGATCAAGTGTTTGAGGCAGAGATATCTTATTCCTCACACTGGCCGAGATCACCACACCTTAAGTGTGTTCCCACGAACTCCACAGAACCCAAGGCACACACGTGCAGCCTCAGGATACATCGTCTTCCACTGTTCACTCCAGTCATGCTGAGGTACACACATGGCCTTGTGCATGCTCTTAGAGATTTGGTATTTATTTATTTATTTATTTATTTA
>PVIR01000157.1:193644-246697 GCA_004026965.1 Petromus typicus
CTTTTGTGGTTCAGGCTGGCCCCGAGCTCAGCCTCAAACTCACATCACAATCCTCCTGCCTCTGCCTCCCGAGTGCTGGGATTACAGGTGTGAGCCACCACGCCCGGCACTGTGGTATGTGGTACTGGTTGCTGCTGGGTTGAGTCTCCACACCCAGTATTGTTATGTGGTTACCGGGGAATCGAACCCGGGCCCTTGCAAGACAGGTGCCGAAACCACTGAGCTAACTCCCCGGCCTATTTGGTATTTATTTTAATGCTAGTTTTACCTCACTACTAGTTTTAAATAAAAATAAATACTGTATGATATTTAAAAAACTTTCTAAACATCTATATATTGTGGATAAAGTTCATGTCATAATGAATTGTCTTGCTTATGAGCTGCTCCTGAAACAAAATCTTACTATGTACAGTCACTGGGGTCTGAAAGACTATTACTTCCATGGAATTAACAAAACTCAGTCTGAAGCATGAGTGTTCCGAAATGCAGGTTTCTAATCAACATGGACCCGGCAGCGTCCTCATTGTCCTCTCAGGGTTTTTTCCTGCTCATGTGGCAGCCAAGGGACCACATTTCCCAGCCTTCTTTGGGAAGTCTGATTCACAAAGATGTAAGAAAGTGGAATGTCCAGTTTCCAGTTATCTTAGACTTAAAGATAGATAATCCTAGACTGTGACCCAGTCTCACCAAAGCCTGAGTGTCAAAACTGCTGGCATCATTACAGCTCCAGCCAGGAAAATGAGGACCACTCAGAAAGTAGAAAGACAACAGGTAAGAAACAGACTCTGAACAACTTAATGCTCACCACAAGCCCACCATCTAAGACAGATTGTTACGCCATGTAGGAGCCAACAAAACTATCACATCTGCAAGTGTTACATTTTAAACAGCATTACAAGAAAGTAGCTGAAATTAAACAAGGAAACATAATCACAGGCATCCAACATCCTCCTGAACTGCTGAGGAAGAAACTGATTTTCAGTAAAAATATTATCATAGATGTCCCACTGCAGAATTTCCTAATCTTGAACAAAGCACAAAAAGTTACACCAGTTTTAGAAGTTAGGTGAGTGATCCAAAGGTCATATGAATAAGAAAATGGCAAAGGCACTTGGAAGTGTGTTTTTTTATAAATGATAGAGTGTAAGTTAATTAGTTTAGTGTCAATATAAAATTTAAATATGTAAGATTAAAGACCAGGCCTTATCAACATGACCCTGAGAATGGTAATGTTGGGTCTGTAATACAAGTTCTTTTCTAGAAGCTAAGGCTCCATAAAGAGAATGACTTTTATTCCTAAGTTCAGACACTAGAAAATAATTCTTAGCACTTAAACAAAAACTGAATAAAATTCTACAATGAATGTGATCATGTTTATGTTTATGAATAAACATAACACACACATAGAAAGATAGTACTGAAGCATAGACTTTTCCTGGTGGCTGTGTGCATGGTTCAAAGGTAGAGAGCTTCCCTCGTATACCTGAGGTGCTGGGTTCAATCCTCAGCAGAAAATTTACAGCTAACATCTATCCTGAACTATATTAACACCTCTCCTACAAGCTACAAATCTGTCTTTAGTTGCACAAAGAAAAAATAGATGATCCCACAATCAATAAAATTTTTGACATTGAGTTTTTTAGTGAAATCAAGATTTAGAACAATTATATCAAAAGAAAATATAAAATCCTAGAATGATCTTCCAGGAAAACATGTAGACATACATGAACTTGAGCATTATTGCAAAAAAAATTAATAAGTTCTCTTTTAACAATATGATACCACTAGCCTTCTA
This sequence comes from Petromus typicus, assembly GCA_004026965.1. NCBI lineage: Eukaryota > Metazoa > Chordata > Mammalia > Rodentia > Petromuridae > Petromus > Petromus typicus. Next base: position 195,440 of record PVIR01000157.1, read on the forward strand.
ACCTTGCTTTGTTTTACACACTGTTTTTACTTTAGGTAGTTATACTTCTGATATATTATGAAATTTTTCATAGATCTGTCAGTTAATGAAGTGGTATAATGCTAAACCTGATGCACATACTTTATATAGCAAAAAATCAAAAAGACTGTGTATTTGACATTATCTAGTCTATCGTCGGTGATGAGTCAACCTCTCTACTTAATTCAAGCACACCAAGGAATTCAATAAATCGATAGATAAACTAGATACTTCTTTTCCACTCCAAGGCAAAATACTGTACCATCAATTTGGAATACTTGCCACTAGTCAAAGGGAAGGTGGTCAGTGATAAGATGGACAGACTCATAAAACTGCTAGAAAAATAGTATCAAGCCTAATACATATGTTTAAGTCAACGAGCCCACCATCCAAGGGAGTTTCAGAGCGATGGTCCAAGCTCTGGCGCTAAGATTTCTTTGTGCATCATTCCGAATGACGGCTTATCATTATTCAGTATGTTCAATGCAGGTATTATTTTCCATCCATTTTCTGATGGAAATATTAACAGATTAACATGATAAATATATTAAAATAGTGTAAAATCTGTGGAAGGATGATATGATATGGATCCAAGACTGCATTAAACTGAATATTTGAGAGGATTTATGCTAACTTTCAGAAATATTCCATGTCTTATTCCCTATAATTACATAATCCCCTTCATGCTATGTTAAGCATTAAGAATTTTTAACAATCTTTTAAAAAAAACACACACACAACTAAGAAATGGTTGGCTTCAAAAATGTATCCAATTAAAGGGAAACTGCACACTAAAATAGCAATTAAGATAATGGAATATTTCTGGGCTTGGATCTATGATTGCCAAATTTCTAGTTAATGTCCCAATATAGAAATACGACCCAATTCAAATGGTTTCTTTTTTTTACCCCCCTCTGAAATTTTCCGGCAGGTTCAGAGAATGATAATGTGAAAGTTGAGAAAAATTTTAATCATGCCAGAAAGTACAAAGGAATCTTAGAAAGTAAAAGCCTTCGGGAAACGTTAAACAGTTCCTCAGGAACTTCTCTCCTGATCCAAGACCCAGACCTTGTGACCCTATCATCTCTCTGGCACCGTGTCAGGAGGGTCGTTTTTGTTCGAAAGTCTTTAAATCTTGCTAGCCGGTGGACGGAAGCCCACTGGGTTCCGGTTTCCTACGTTCGCCGTAGGTGCTCACCCTGGTCCTCTGTCTGGGAAGCTTTACTCCTCAGGTTCATACCCCCCAGTCCTCATGGAGCTCTGCCCAATGCAAAGCTATCTTTTGTCACACAGTATCCTCACGCTTATTCTCAACCCACGGGAACATTTTTCTGGCTGTGGAAAAGTCTGTTTGAAGATGTGTCTGGATTTTCTAATGTGTATTTTTACAAACGGGTTTGTTTGATGCAGCTCCCATTTGAAGAAAATAAAACAAAAAAGGAGGGCAAATATCCCTGTTTCTTCCTATTCACTTCTCTTTCTCTTGCTGGTCAACCAGTTACAAAGCCTGCACACTTGTAAAATTAAATAAATTGCTTAGGCTCACATAAACATGTTCTTCAAACACCAATTCAGGAAAATGATTTAAACATATGTACATGTATATAAGCATAGACATAAATATGTTTGAAAACTTGATCACAGTTGTTTTGCATGGAAATCTTTAAATTCACCCTTTTACAGAACTCCATTAATGCTGTAGTTATTTAATCCATCATCCTACCTACAAAATGGCAAATTTTCAATTATGTATGAAATCATGTCATCCTCACAAAAGCTGACCTCCAGCTAAACTGTGACTCATTTCAGCTTTTCCTTCAAACCAGACACAAGTCACAAGATATCAGTGTAACTTCTGCCCTGGTTGAGGGTAGGCAGCGGCTTAACGTCTGTGTGCTGTGCTTGCCATGATTTTTAGAGCTACACAAGGCCTGGAGGTTGGCACTTTAAAAATAGTTACACATAAGCTGGCTGAAATACTTTCAAAGATTTCCAAGGTGAAAACAGTGGGCTGTGAGTTGTAAAACAATGGACTTTCACTTTATTAATGACATTACATGCTCCCTATTCAGTATCTACTTAGTTGGATACATTTGGATAAAGATAGAAGCCAGCTCAAGGTATGGCAAGGAGTCTAACTCCATTCTGTGGAGAATAATTTCATTTTGCATGTGTCAGCCCTCTAGGTCCACACCTAAGGATCTGGATTGGTGACAGTGGGCTACATAAACTAGGACATCTATCATGGACTAATGATGTCAGTACATTTGTTATTATCCAGCTTTTCCACTCTGTAGTCTCCAATTTTGACACAGACTGAGACTCAGGAGTTTCTTTGTTGTCAGCAGCCCTTTATGAATGAACACAGTCAGTCGCTAAAAGGCTAATTGTATCTTGTGAACTGTTCATTGACTTAGCTCCAGCAGAAACGCACAAAGCATATGGTGGCAGATCCCAGTGACTGTCCAGGGCTGTGCACAGGGGCATTTGGCTTCTTTTGACAAAGCAGCACCGAAGGTGATCCCTCTGCAGCTGCGGGGCAGATGGTTTCTTTTACACCACTGCGCTGTATACTAAACACAAATGGGAGAAAGTTGGAAAACACGATAAACAAACAGCTGAGCGTTGGTTTAAATGCTCTCTGCGGCTCTCAGAGAGAAGCATTCAGAATCTCTGGATGTTTACCAGATAGTTTAAAAGAAACACAGAGACATGAAAACTGAATGAAATGATTTGAGAAATTGTACCTAAATATGGTTCTGTGTGGTTTTCTTCAAAGGAACAATATAATTAAATCTCTCTGAAACTTCAATTATGTGTGTCATGATTCACAATCCTTGACATCATCAAAAGTTTAGGTTTCTCTGAAAATGTGCTGAGATGGATAAAGCTGAAATCGCAGGAGGAGTCACTTGAAAATCACTGTTAACCTTCAGACTTCCTCTTTCACGAGGCAACATCACACACTGTAATCCTTTCCAAACAGAAATGCACAGTGAGGCTCAGCTAGCATTTCAACTTCACATCATTTATTTCATCCTGGCAGAAAGAAAATATAAGCCCGTTTAGTGAGCAAGGAAAGAGCGAAGTCATGTCAATGAATGTGAATGGGTTTGACCTACTGAGATCCAGCAGGTAGTGACACTGTACTTAGCTCACTGAAGAAGGCTGAGACACTAATTCTAAAACTAATGCAGGCTCCACGAATGCGAGCTCCATACTATTCTAGGCACTGGAATTATAGCAGCAACAAACAAAATAAATATATGCAGTGCATGTAGATGTTAATCTATACACATTCTTTCTCACAATAGAAAAAAGTCCAAAACATTAGCAGACTATGAGTTCTAGTTATAGATAAAATTCTGAATAGGATTCTGACTTTTTATGGTTACTTTTTAACTTTTTCATTGTATAGGACAATAATCTTGAATTTCTTACAGTCTCATAATGATACTAGGTTATGTCTTTTATTAATATCAAGCCCAACAAAAAGGTCAGATTATTTTCCTAAACAAGTTAGGGATAAAGAGAATATAATATGTTCTATATTTTCAAGCCTCTTAAAAAGTCTTACACTAAAATGAAAATCTTTAAAACTTGAAAGGAACAATAACTACATTTTCCCAAATGGGCACATATGTGCCTCATGAGTGAAATAATGCATATAGTTTTATTTTTGTTGTTGTTGCTTTGTTCATTTCATTTTGTTTTTTGCAGTACTATTTACATTTACATATTGTTTGAAACTAGGTCTTGCTAAATCACTATGTTCCCCAGGCCGGGCCTCAATTTGGGATCCTCCTGACTCAGCCTCCCAGCATGCTGGAATTATGGCATACACTACTATACTTCACAATTCACAAGTTTCAAACAACAACACAACTCGCCAAACACAATATGTTATAAAGCCCTACTATCAAGGTATATCAAATCCAACATGACCTAAACAGAAAGAAGTCCTCTCTTTTCCACTGCTCACCCCTATGAGTTCCAATAGCTTTTCACACACTCTGGAAAACAACAGTAGCTTTGCCTAATGGAAACATGAGAGAGCAGCCACAGCAGAGCCAGCTCAGAGCTGTGGATCACTGCGTGAAGACTTCGGCCCTGAATACTTGCCGTCAGCAGCAGGCGCCCTGTGCGCACAGCCCAGCTCTCAGCTGAGAATGCCCTGCTTGTCCCTTGATTCCTCCTCTTCATTTTTCTCTCCTCACTTGCCTGCCCTTCCCTTGACTTGGTAAAACAGCCACACTGGATTCACTTATCCTTATTCATCTAAAAAGGACTACAGTGAAGTTTTCACCTGGTTGTTGATATCATTTCTGGTTCGATGAATAAAGAGTCTCAACATTTGGAGTTCTTCAGTGAGAAAAGAGCTCTAACACTGAGGATGTGCTGGGAATTGACTACGTGGTTTTCTTTAAAATGATGTAATAGTTAAAATTTCAAACAAAGACACTATAATTCACTATCATCAGAAGTTTAGAGTTTCATGAAAATGTGCCAAGCTGGGAAAAGCTTAAAGCACTTTCGCTGCTGTCAGGCTGACAGCATGAAGACTGTACTTCTCCGGGGTGACACAGAAGGCTGTGGCAGGCGCACGGGAAGCCTCAGTGGCTGAAAGACTCTCCAGAGTCAGTTTTTGAAGATATCAGACCCCACGTGCTTTAAGGATTTTTACTTCTTGCACAGTTAATTATGAAGAAAGAGAAAAAATTATTGGATCTCTGTTGATAGTCATTTTTGAAGGGAAAAAAAAACAAATATTGTTTTCTTGCAATTTTCTCTATTTCTACAACACTGTCAAACACTTTAATTTTCTCATAGAATCCAAAAGCACAAGGTTTAATGAGCAAAGAAGTTTCACTTTGCCAATTCTACAGTGATCTTAATTACTAATAAAGAAGATGTCACAGAAAATCTTAAAAGCCAAATCTACAAGGCCTTAATGCCAAACATTAGTCTGATGAGACATATGATAAAGGGTAATATATTCACAAACAAATACAAGGGGTGGTGGTTTATTATAAATGGCGTACGAGGTTTATTCAACAAAGCAGTGTACGAGGGAAGGGTGCACAAATAAGTTGCCTTTTTTCTTTTTTTTTTATCCTAATAATTTTCGGCATGACTGTTCAATTTATAGCACTTTAATTAAAATTGAAAATGTGTTTATTGTGCTTTATTTCCTTTTTAAGCTTTATTTAACATTTTTAAGTGACTAAAGTAGTACAAAAATATTGTAAACAACTGAGATGCGGGGTAGTTACTCCCAGACATCTGTAATACTCACAGCTCAGGATCTAGTGGTGCTTCTGGAGACAGCACCTTGATCATCCTTTAAGCAGCTGCCTTCCCTGGATTTGAGGACAGACTCATGGTTTGTGCAGAGCTGATTTTATCTTGGCTGTTAGGGTGCCCCCCCCAAATTACGCTAACCCTTTGGCTTCAGTAATTGGCTCAAGGATAAAGAGGTGACCCAGATATTCTACAGGAGTCACATAGCATATTTCTTCAACTTCCATCTTCCATTCTCATTCTCCAGATAATCACTGATATGCTACTTGGCATATATCCTTTCGGATTTATTTACCTATCATCTGTTTATAATTGACAAAATATTATATATATATATGTGTGTGTGTGTGTATACATATACACATATAGATATGCACACAAATACACATATATAATCATATATATGTACATATGTACCTGTATTTACATACACAAGTTTTTTAACTTAAGAAACTAATTTTTTTACTCACACCTAAGTTTACTGACATATTTCCACTTCACAGTAACAGAGCTATCATAATTTGTTTGATTGCCCTACAGTATTGTCTCCTATAAAGAAAAGAATCTCCATTCTAACCATTAGGATGTGCTATATAGCAAGATACGCCACAGCAGGAGGAAAACAGTGGCTATTTCTGCCTCATCACTGCCACCTCAAAAGTATCATAAGAGGTAGATGGAGTCTTGGCTAAAAGGGAAGAATGTCCTGAGGAATAAGTTGGATGTATGAAAATTGGAAACAAAGGCAAGACAACTCTGAAAACAGAAAGGATAGAATCCAAACCAAGTCTCTGCCATTCTTCAAGATCAAAAATCAGAAGGTGCTATTGAGCAGGAAGTCAGAATCAAAAGCAAATCAAGGCTCAGGCTAGCCTCTGCATCGGATCACAAACTCTGCAGTAGACTGGGACTTCGGTTAGGAGGTGTCAATTGGCTAAAGAATTGGACGCTATAGATGGATGAAATCAACATCTAAAGAAATCGCAGGAACCTGAAGGCCTGGGTCACTACGATTCTTTGGTTCATATATGAAATATATAATCTAACCCTGTCAAAGCGAAGAGCTGCATTTGTTCATTTAATTTCCCATGCACACAGATTTCCACATATTAACTATAGCAACTAGAGCGTCTACAGATCCAGTTCCTTCAATGATAAAACATATTCAATACCCTAAAAGAAAAATACACAAACACACATATACAAATGGTATACATAGTAATTATTGTAATTACTGAAAACTGATATCCCTCATTCTTTACTTCTCCCTTCACAATTTTTTTTTTAGACAGGGTCTCGCTTTGTGGTTCAGGCTGGCCCTGAGCTCAGCCTCAAACTCACATCACAGCAATCCTCCTGCCTCTGCCTCCCAAGTGCTGGGATTACAAGCATGAGCCATCACGCCCAGCACTGTGGTATGTGGTACTGGTTGCTGTGGACATGAGTCTCCATGCCCAGTATGGTATGTGGTTACCGGGGATCAAACCCGGACCCTTGCATTTGCAAGACAGGCAACGGGACCACTGAGCTAAATCCCTGGCCCCTCCCTTCACGTTTGTTAAAACACAGTTAACCATGTGACTACTTACTTTTGTTTATGGTATTTTAAGTTTCTTAGGGACAGAGACCATGACTGTCACATTCTGTGGTGTTTGCTAGCACTTTTGACATGTACTCAGTCTAGAAAATAAATTTTGTTGAAGCTATGAAAAATGCTGGGTGTGAGAGAGGGGAAAATATTTAGAGAGAAAGAGAGGGTAGGAAATGAAGGAAGTGGTACAGGAGAGAAGGCCTAGTGAAGAAGCTATCTCAAAAATGATGTGCCTTAGCCAGATGCCATGAGATATGTCTGCCATACCAGCTTCTCAAGAGATTAAGACAGGAGCATCACAGTTTCAAGTGTGACCTGAACAACGGATAGAAATCTTGTCCCCAGAAAAGAGGCTGGAGGGGCAGAATGTAGCTCAGTGTGATGCCCTGTGTTTAGTGCCCAGTAATAGAAACAAATGAAAGAAAGAAAAAACATGTACATTAACCCAAATATCCCATTACAGCATCTCAAGAGAACGAGATCTTACTTTCTGCAAATGTGCTAAGAATAGGACACAGTTTGAAAGAAATGAGATTATAATGGTGTCATTTTTTTTCTTTCCTTACCTAAAATTCTCTATATATGTAATACTTCCTTACACCTTTCTCCTTTCCTAAAAAATGTGCATTAAACAAATGTCAAGTCTATTTTTGTCAAAATATGTATTCAGCCTTAACTGGTATTTTCCAGTGGCATTGCATTTTTCTTACCCCGGCTAGTTTGGCTACCGATGCCCAGAGAAGCCCACAGCAGCACACACTTTGATAGGACTTAGAAGAAATACATTGCAATAAGGTGTTTTCCCTGCTATTCCACCACTACCCTCTCTTTTCAAGATTAAGCGCATTGTGAAAAAGTTGTTATAAAATTAAAGGTCATCAAGTGGAAAGCAGTACACAAAGAGTGTTTCTAATGATCTAAATTATTTTATTTCTGTACCTTTTTCAGGAACTAATTCCTATTTAAACTACTCCTTCTCTCATTGAATTTTGGGGGAAAAAAAAGGCCAATTTGTACTTTGTAATCAGGTCCTTTCATTGGAAAAAAAAAATCCTTGCTATAATATTTTGCAACATTACTCCAGATCTGTATGGAACATGGAAACTCATTGTCTATGGATTTGAGATCACATAAAAACATCAACTTAAAATATTTTTTAATCACACCAGAGCTAACAAGGAGTGTGAAAGGGAAACATTAGTATGGTTAATTATGAATCCGATATAACAGAGCCAAAGATTTTAATTTTAATTCTGGAAGGAAAAATCAGAAGTTCTAAAAGAAAAGTATAGGGGAATAAATAAAACTCAGACCAAAGCTAAATTGAAGCCCACCGGGACAAACATTAAGTCCTGCAGTTTCATGTCTAGCACCCAGGGCCCACTGTGGTATGTGAGCTCATAGGGGTTTTGGCAGTCACAGCCCTCTGGCCTTGCCAGTTGCATCCCATATGGCCTCTCACTTTGGCTAGCTTTGCTCACTTTTGAAGCTTTCCTCAGCAGATGTTCCACATTCCTAGAATCTATAACTTCCAGGGGCTCCACTGAGCCTTTGGGTTAACTCTCCCAGCTTCATGCATTGCTCTCTCACGCCTCCTAGCTCGGACTGCCATACATCTTTGCTGGGCCTTCCAGGCCTCCTTCTGTAAGTACCCCAGAATGTCTTCATCTCCAGTAGGTCTTGTCCTAGGCTAATGTAATACTTATTAAGTCTCTATCTACTAACACAATTCATATCACTTAATTTCTAAAGTTCATTTTTGTCCAAGGTTAAAATAAATAGAACACTTTAAAATTATACCAGAAGGAAGGGAATTTCACTGTGCTGTGTCCTTAGATAAAATAATTTCATCTAAATTAATTTCCTGACCGGAAAAATATTTTCTACACTTAATTCAGTTCATGCACTATTTTCTCTGCTATGAGCATATAGTAACTAAAGATATCAATCTCTAATGATACAAATATTACCTTCAACTTGATTGGCAGGACTGGGCTGTCTTTGCTTATGAAACTAACCAGAAAATTGCTACATTTCAATTTGATTTTATTCTTTCCAAAGACTATTTTCTAGAAAAAATAGTCAAGTTTTGAGACACCTTCCCATGGCTAGAATAAAATATCAGACACTTGCAACTTATAGGTGGGGAAGTTTATTTTACTAGTGGTTTCAGAAGGCTCCATTCAGTGGGTTGTGAGGCAGATATAGTATGGCAGGAAAGCCTGGCAGAGAATAGCTATTCAACCCATGGCAGCCAGGAAGCAGAGAAAGAAGGAAGAACTAGAATGTGAGAGATGTAGTGTCTTGCAAAGGCACCTCCTCTAACTAGGCAGGTTGGTCTACTGCACATTCACCTATCAGCTCTCTAATGGATTAATCCACTTTGAGTTCAATGCTTTCTCATAATGCAATCACCTCAAAAAAGCCTCACCTCTGAACACACCAGACTTCTAGGGAATATTTTAGATTTAAATCATAACATTCTGCCCTGTTCTACAAAAAGGCTCATGTCTATCTCTTGATGTAAAATGCATTTAATCCACCTGTAAGAGTCACTAAATCCCAGAAGTTCCAGCATTGCTGAAAAGTCCATGCCTAAAGTCTACTCTAGATTCAAGGCAAACTCTAAGTTATATCTATGAAAACAGAACATATTCTAAAAGAAAGGTAGAGGGGATTAAATAAAACTCAGACCAAAGCTAAATTGAAGCCCACCGGGACAAACATTAAGTCCTGCAGTTTCATGTCTAGCACCCAGGGCTCACTGTGGTATGTGAGCTCATAGGGGTTTTGGCAGTCACAGCCCTCTGGCCTTGCCAGTTGCATCCCATACGGCCTCTCACTTTGGCTGGCTTTGCTCACTTTTGAAGCTTTCCTCAGCAGATGTTCCACATTCCTAGAATCTATAACTTCCAGGGGCTCCACTGAGCCTTTGGGTTAACTCTCCCAGCTTCATGCATTGCTCTCTCATAGCTCCTAGCTCAGACTGCCATGCATCTTTACTGGGCCTTTCAGGCCGTCTTCTGAAAGCTGAGTGGAAGCCTCCACAACTACATAACTCTTGAATTCTGCAGGCCTGGAAAACCAGCCCCATATGAATGGTGTCATAGTCTACCAATTAGCTGGAGCAGTAGCTGGGCCACCATGGACCATGGCTTCAGCAGCTTCTGACTGCTTGGAGGGCTTAACTTGGAATTCTATGTGGCCCTAAGTGAGCAGAGTGAATCAGTGCATTCTTTTTTTTTTTTCTTTCAATGTACCTTGTATAATTTTAACCCTGTGATATGTGGGATTTGATGCTTTCCTGAGATGCTCTTAAGCAATGTTTCATATTGTATTCATGCAAAGTGAGTAGATTTGTTTAAAATGGCATAAATCTTTTCAGAAACCATCCTCTTGGCGTCTGATTTACAGGTACTTCCATTTTCATTAAGCTGAAAAACCTTAAGTTTTTTTTCTTTCAGCATTGTGTTTTGCTCCTGATTCTCACTATAAATCTAGTTAAAAGTAGCCAGCCAGCAGTGCCTTTGGCCTAGACTGCTTGTTATGCTACCTTGAACTTTCCTCTGCTAGATGAACCTGTCCACCACTTTTTTGGGGGTGACCAGGGATCGAACTCAAGACTTTGTGACGCAGTTGCAGTGCCACTGAACTAAATCCCCTGTCTAGTCTGCAATCTGTCATGTTCAAATTTGGCCTCCCACAAAGTCCTAAGACATGGACAAAATATAGAGAAATTATTTTCCAAAATGAAAGATTTATAGCCTGTAACCCAATTTCTACCAGAGTCCTTATTTGTAAAAGATACTTCACAAGTCTGGCTTTTGCTGTCTGCATTCATATCAGCAGTTTGGTCTTTTGAGCCTTGACCTGTTTCACTGTAATGCTACTTACAACATTCTAAAGTTTCTGTAGCCTGCTGTGAAAACTTTTCCAAACTCCTCCCAAAAACCATTTCTAAATGCTTCTTAACTATATGGTCAGGTACAGTCACAGCAACAACCTCATTCTTGGTACCAGATTTTTAGCAGTAACTCTCTACTCTTGGAAGAAAATGTCCAACTTTCATAACTTGAAGAAAGGTTTATTTTGACTAACAGTTTCGAGGGCTCAGACAAGCATGGTCAGATGGCTCTAAGGCAGAAATGCTGGAGGAGCCTAGTGGAGAAAAGGTGATCAGAAAGCAGGAAGAAGGGAGAAATGGGGCCAAGAACATGATCTTCCAGGTCACACCTCCATCAACTCACCTCTTCCAGCTAAGCTCTCCTCTTAATGGTATATTCAGATAGGAACTCATCAATGGACTAATCCACTGGTGAGCATCATGGTGAGCACCCCCTTCCCAAAGCCCCACTGCTGAGCACACAGGACACCTGAGGGTGTATCTTAGATCTATATTGGACTTGACTTAGGAACTCAATTCATTTGTGTGGGCTGGTTGTAACTGAAGTTCATCAATTAAAGGCCCAGACTCCTTCCTGACTGGTAAGTTTCAGACTCCTGCTCAGTGGATGATGAAGGACTGAAGAAAGACTCAAGACATATAAAGAAGAAAGTGAGACAGGACAGCCAGCACTGGGCAAGGAACAAAGGCCCTGATCAGTCCAAACCACCAACTTTTACTGGAAAGCAAATTGGGGTAAAGGGAAACTGTATGTGAGGATGTGTACCCATGCAGTTGCTGTGGATAATAATGTATGTGAGTCTTGTAAAGGAAAAGCATTCTTGAATTAAGAACAAAGGTCAAGAAACTTGACCTTCTAGTTAATGTTTTAGTCATGGAATGGAATTGGGGTGTGAGTTGTTCTGACTACAACTACTATCTTATCGCATATTGAGCCCCACAGCTTTACAGGTCATTTCTTTTGTCTCTGCTGTGGCTGTTTGGGGAAGGTCTCACTACCGGACATGCTACCATTGTGCTTATGAGATGCTTCAATGAGTCATGTAAGCTTCAGTCTGACTTACTTCTTAAAATTAGCAAATTAAGGAGCTGACTGTTTACATTCTGCACTGCTGATAGTCTTCTTTGGGCATTGTCAATACAACATACCTACACAGCCTTCAAGGTCTCTTTCCTGAATAAAAGCAAGAGTCAGTCCTTAGAGAGACAGTGGCCTTGAATGTCTTCATTAACCCCACTCATGAAAGCATGTTGTTATGTTCCTTCCAGAACTCTTTAAGGGTTAAATCTGTATCTGAGACCATCTGGAAACACTGGCCAGCATTCAGGCTGTAACTCAAGACTCTGGTTGTAAGTTAAAACTAAAACTTCAGTCATAACCCACATTGTCCACTTATCAGGTTGGTTGTAACACGAGAGTCTACTGTAAACTGTAGCATCATGGAATAATCCAAATTCTACTCCCCTTTTCCCATTACAGTGAACTTTTTGTACATCACAGAACTGGTATATAATGTTTTATGTGTAACTGCCATTTTATGAAAAGTGGAAAGATCATTACTTGGCTCCCTTAAATTTTATATTATGATCAGAGTTTTGTATATTTTGACACATATATATTATGACTAAACATAAATTGATTAGCAGTGTTCTCAACTATCTTAGGTTTCTAAGACTAAAATTCATGTGATATTAAGAAAAATCTTTGTACTGTATAAAGTAAAAATTTAAATGTAGCAAATACCATTATGAGAGTTTATTAACCTTACTACATTAAGAATGAAAATATTCTAAAAACTATCACAAATTAATGAACTATTTTAATTTTTAAATGCATTTACTGTGACAGTCTGATTTCTTTCAACAAGAACAATTTGTGAATCTTAGGATTAAATATATTTAAAATTTATCTCTTTTTAATTCAAATCTTTATTGGTAAATATATCTTTTCTCTAGTATGAGAAAATGAAGATGTAAAGGAGTTCTAGAATGTATGGTAGATGTTGTAAAATACTTTTATCTTTTTTTTAAACTATTTTTTGGTGGTAGTAGGGATGGAGCTAAGGGCATTTGAACTAAGCTGCAAACTCAGCCTTTATTATTATTTTTGAGGCAGGTTCTTAGTAAATCACGAATTTGCTCAGGTCAAGCTCAGTCCTACAGTTCTCCTGCTACAGCCTCTGAAGTTTTTAGATTACAGGCATGCACCATCACCCTAGCCCATAAAAATCATTTCTCATGAGTGTTCAGGAAGACAAACTTATTCTCATTATAAGTCAGTATTGAAAATATAAAAGAAACTCAAGACAATGCAATAACAATACATAAGTTGTCAAAAGGCATTCATTTGATGTTTAATCTATTTCCTCATCGTAATAGGTAGCATTTGTTATATAGAATGGAACATGTAATTCTTCTTCAGAAACAGTGTAATTCAGATAGCACCAAGCTTCAAGAAATCATGCTCAGCAATGAGATGCTGAGAGAATGCTCTGGAGTACAAAATAATAAATTCATATGGAATGGAGAAGTCAGCAAAGAGTTCATGAGACCTGGGATTTAGGCAGGTCCCTCACTGAAATTATGGTACAGACTGGTGGGAGAAGAAGAGAGGCAGTTTAATGATCATTTGAAGAATCTAATAAGGTTAGGAGGAAATGAGGCAAAAACTAGACTGAGAAAAGGTCTCAAGTCATCAGTGTGTGGTGTGGCCATTATCCTACATGCAACTGTGTCACATAGATACACAGATACTTGGCTGATATGCAGAAATGACCTGATTGAGAAAATCTTGGTAAAGAGCACTAATGGGATACAGGTGAGGAGAGTCACTCCATAGATTTATTCATGGAGAACTGCTTTCACATTCTGTGAAAACTCACTTCACCATGACTACCAAGTGGCAAAGACAGTGACTGAGGCACGTATTGGGCACATGCCTGTTACCTCAGCACTCTGGAAAGCGGGGCAAAAGGTTTAAGCCCAGTTCAGCAGTTTAGTGACTTAGTGGAATCTTGTCTCAAAATTAAAAAATAGAGAAAAAGAAGAGCTACCAGGATAAATCTCAGTGCAAAGGCTCTGGGTTCAACCCATAGTAGCACAAAAAAGCAACACAAAGAAACAGTGAACTCAGCAACCACACAGTATATATGATTTGTTCTGGTGAGCTAAGCTCTAATAGTTTTACTAAACAAAATGTTCCCTTGCATAAAATCATCTGAATTTTAGAGCTATCAAAGCTCAGAATGGGGACAATAAATAATCATGTCAATTAAAAGGAAGGACAGGGTGAAATTCTTAAATGATCCTTACAAATTAAATGTTTATACTATTATGGTGTAGGTCTGGGGTGTTCCCCAAAAGCTTCACGTATTTGGACAAAGGTTGGACCACGAGATGCTCTACTAAATTTGCCAAATGTGCTCACGAGGGATGTAGAATGGTTGAAGGCAGGAGCTTGGGAATCACCTTGCATATGACTCTGAAAGTATCTTTCTGTCCCCGCCTTCTCCTGTGCATGCTGCTTCCTGGCCTGGATGACATGAGCAGCTTTCCTTAGCCAGAACTTCTCTGGTTGCAGCCTTCCCAGGCACTGTGACACTGGGCTCAAATCAACTTCTCCTTTCTGTTGTGGATATTGGATATTGTGACAAAGACAAGTGAAACTGTAATGATTCATTTTCATGGTGTACTTAAATGAAGAAAAGATAAGTAAGTGTTTTACAGGCCAATGCTACATTCTCTGTTTATTTCTCTGCATCCGCTTGTTCATGTTTAACTTGTTCATTTTGTCTCATTTAAGTTACTATCTCTATCTTGTTTTTCATATTTAGGGTGTGATAACACAGCAACTGTTCATATCTGGAAACATTCTCTACTGTTTCGTTTGGCATCACTTAATATGGGCAGATGACAAAATCTGTGCTTATTTTTATCACCTCAACCGAACTCCTCCAACCAACCACACAAATCCAATAAGAACCCAAATCTACTCATCTTCAGGGCACAATACAAAATTCATCTATTTATTCAAGTCCTTTATTAATGGTGTCTGTATTTATGAAATGCTCTGGGCTTTTCAGGTAAGAGTATTTTATATGAAACTCAAGAATTATTAAATATTTTGTGATGTTATCACAGTGCTCTGTGTGCATATGTGCTAATGTTCAGTAGCTTTTGCCTGGAGTCCAATATTCACGATAAACTTACAAAATAAGAAAATCTCCTTCTAAGTTTAATTTATTGGATAAGTCAGAAAATGGTTTTAGAATTGAAATTGTGTCAAGAAATTATTTTATAGCATCATATTGTTTTGTTTTCCATGGACTAAAGCACAATCTGCAAACTATTACTAAATAACTAATATTATCTAAACATGTATGTAAGTTATGAATTTTATCTAACTTATATATACACATACACCCATAATAGTTCATATTAAACTTGAACCAATGTCTACAAAGAGGGAGCTTCTTACTATTAGGAAAATCATTAATGAATGAGGGCATTGCAATTCCGTTGTCTGTAGGATCTGCTATGGTCAGATGAAATTCTATTTTCCTTTAAAAGAAGGTCTCTCTTTTAACATGATCTTTACTAGTGTTTTTGGGACATGTAGTACAAACTTTCGTCCTGGAGAACCGGTGCATTTGCACAGACAGAGGCGCAGACCCTTCCTCAGCCAAGGGCAGGTGCAAGTGCCCAAGGTGAGAAGGGCGTGGGCCTCGCTGCCTCTCCTCGCTGTGCCTCCTTGAACACACACTTTTAACCTTCCTAGGCTCTCTTTCCTCATAAAACCACAGTATGATTATCTCCAACATCCTTCCTGCACTAAAATCCTGTCACTTGATGATAACAAATGATGATGCTCCTGCTACTGCTTTCGATGATGACAATAAAGAGACCTAGTATACCCTGAGACCTTAATTATACATCAGCCACTGTCCTGTATGTTTTAATACACTGCCTCATTTCATTTTCACAACAATCGAGGAGGTAGACATTCTCTTTCCGATTTATAGAAAAGGTTAAATAACTTGTCCAAAGTCAAAGGAAAAGGAAGCAGCTGATCCTTGGATCCAGGCAATACTATGATATCTTAGATCACATGTCACAAAGCAAAAGAAAGCAGAGTCTGAAACAAAAAAAAAAAAAAGAAAGAAAGAAAGCAGAATCTGAATCTATGAATTTATCCACAGTTCCATGTATGTGAGCATTAATCTAATTTAAATGTTTAACTGTGAAATCTGTAAGTTTCTACATATATATGAAGTATGTTAAAAGGATTTCCCACATATACAAACATGGTCCTTAAAATAACCCTAGGAAGGATGTTGAACAGTTAACCTTCATCTGCATGTCACCTAGGAGACAATTTAGAGCTAAGACCGAGACAATTATGAGACTTCCTGATTACAAAGTTAATGTGTTTTAAATGCCTGCACAACAGGGAAAGGTAAAGCTCCCCAGTCACTGAGCGGGTCTGGGAAGAACACTCGGGACTTCTGACTTCGACTCCTACATGAGCATTCATCAACTCTCAGATCTTTCCTTCAGTTCAGGCCTTTCTTGGCTGAGGTCCTTACAAATTGGGTTTAAAATAACCTAAATGAAATGCTTCATTTTCTCCTTAAACATACTTTTTTCTCTTAAATTCTCTTTTCTGATTGACGACACTAATAATCACTTAGCTGACCCAGAAATTTAGAAGTCTCTTCCTTTCTCTTGCCTCAGTTCCATCTGTTCACTCAATTCCATAAATTTCACCTTTGAAATACACTCGAATCTACTTATCTTCATTCATATTGTTGCTGCTTAAAGTCTTAAATCATTTCAAGTATACAGCAGGTCCTTAGTGACTGATGACAATTAACTCACCATCTTTATAGTCTTGCCAAACTCCACATAGCTCCTCATACTTCACCACCAGCTCCCCCCTTCCTCTGCACCTGAGCATTTCTCTGTCTGGAATTTGTCTTCATTATGGACATCTCCTTATCTTGATCATTCCCCATTCTAAGAAATGTTTCCTTCTGAGCTCTCATTTACATACCTTTCAAAGTATAGTTTAATGGTCATAAATACTTTCATTTGATGACATTTTGTTCCAGGCTCTGTGCTTTGAAGGTTTTCTCTAACGTCTACTGCCACACCACCCTGAATACACCCGGTGTCGTCCAAATGTTTTCTCTACTCCTTACAAAGCTGTGCAATGAAAATACAGCAGACCCTCCAGTTGCAACAGGCCTGACAGATGAACAATTTAAATTAAGTTAGTAGAAGATCCATCTGCCTCTTCTTATCTATAGTGTGTACCTAGGTAAACATCCACATCTCAGCTGTATTGACTTATAATCAACTACTTATCCTTGGGAGCCAATTAAGTTTGTAAGTCAAGGGTGTATTGAATTATTCACACTTTAATATGAAGTTCTTGCAGCACAGAAGTCAGATGGCTACAGTGTAGATGAAGTGAAGTGCATGTTTAATATCTGTGAACTCAACACCTCATGCCCTTTCCCTTTCACATGTCATTTCCTGAACTTTTTCCACATTGCACTGAGTATTATACTCAGAGAGGAGAAGAAATATCATTCAAGCCTGGGGTCTCAGGAGCTGCCCCGGTCTGGCACACGGTACTTAACAAATGCCTGGAGAGAAAAGGGATGGGCCCACAGGCTGTTTAACCCACTTCATTAAATTCTATTTTATTAACTAATATTTAAATAGAAATGCCAGTTTTATGAATAACTGATAGGAAAAGAAGATCTGACCAATGTTTATGAGTTTTTAATGTAATTTTTATTGAGTTTTTGGTATCCAAACACATTAATAAAAGAAAGAAAAATACTACTGGCATGCTTTATCTGCCAACATCATTCAGATTGAATTGGCTTTTTTGTTTCAGTGAGATACTTGGGATAAATTATTAATTTCTTTTCTCCTAGAAAGGCTTATCCATTTTTCACACAATGGCCTAAGCCCTGTTTTATGAAAATATATTTGCACATACAGCAGACATGAGTTTGTCAATGTCTCGACAATCACATCTTGCTTCTGCAAAAAAACAGTATCGGTATCTGTTATGTGATTGTAAGGAATTATAAAATTTGGGATGTTCTTTATTAAAATGTTATTATTTAAATTATTTACTATTATTAAAAATGTTATTATTTATCTCATAGCCTCTTTCTTTTAATGCTAAACTTCTTAAAATGGATACATTCCACTAAATAACTTCCAGTTTATGAAATTGCCATTTGTGAGAGTAGTATACTAATACCTTCATATTTTAAAAAAATATAGTGGAGCCCCAAGTTATAGATGGCCCAAAATATGAAGAATTTGGGTAAATTAGGTTAAAGGAAGCATCATCTGCCTCTCGTTATCTCTAGTGAGAACCCAGGTAAACATTTAGATTTCAGCTGTATTGACTTACAACCAGCCTGAGTTACAGCCAGCTCTCAGGTTAAGTTCTTAAATCAAGCATCCACTGCACCTCCTATGCAAAATAGCCATTTGCCTATCATTGTCAGTAGCCCCTTCATGCTGTCGGAGCAAAGTAGGGATCTGAGTACGTTGGAACATATCTCGAACCAACCCCAGCACTCAGGAGGATGAGGCAGAAGGATCACTGAGAGTTCCAGCCAGCCTGTGGTACTAGTAGGCTCAAGAAAAACCTCTGTGTAGCAAAGATGACTCTGTCTCAAGAAAAACAAAAACACTATGGGATGGAAAAGAAATTCCGAAGATTTTTAAAAATGATCAGAAGTAATCATCAGGTATAGAACATCCACTCTCAGAATGTTATAACTATTCAGCTCAAGAGTGTGAAAATGAGGCCTTAACGACCATTTAAATGTACTCTGAGAGAGATATGCTGTTTATATCAACTTGCCATTCAGTAACTTTTTTTTTTTTTTTTTTTTTTTTTAGGTTTTTTGAGATAGGGTCTCACTTTGTGGTTCAGGCTGGCCCTGAGCTCAGCCTCAAACTCACATCACAGCAATCCTCCTGCCTCTGCCTCCCGAGTGCTGGGATTACAGGCATGAGCCACCACTCCCGGCACTGTGGTATGTGGTACTGGTTGCTGCTGGGTGTGGGTCTCCACACCCAGTATTGTTATGTGGTTACCAGGGAATCGAACCCGGGCCCTTGCGCTTGCAAGACAGGCGCTGGAACCACTGAGCTAACTCCCCGGCCCATCAGTAACTGTTAAGAGAATACGCGGATGTCAATATTCTGATATGTGAAGCCATCATAGACTTCTTTGACCAGTACTTAAACCACGTGTGATTCTTTTGTGCATAATGCAGTTGTTACAACCCTCCGTACAAACCTGAGGATCTAACACTAGCCCAGATAGTTTTTATTAAAACTGGAGCTATTATCACTTAAAATAACTATTAATAATGCAAATAGATAATAGTGAAATACGGAAAGGTATAAAACAAATCTGAGTGTCATTTTTATTTCATCCAGACCCTTGTTGTTTTCCTCATTGTAACCCTGGCTTCCAGTCTAACAGCATTTTGCTTTATAAACTCATCACTCCTTACACAAATGGGGTCAGACTGAAACTTTTTGCATTAATATTAATTATTAATTAATATTTGACATATCTTTGAAATATTTGCACAGTTCCTCACATATAACTATTTTTACATCTGAAAAACCCAAGCTAATTTCTTGGTCTGGAATGCACTTATTTAACTATTTTATGCTGTTATGACTATTTATTGTCACTTTCTTCTGTTTTACCTATTATAATGCACATTGCATGTGTACTGCTGAAGGGAAAGGCATGTGAATTGAACTCCTGATAGAGACTGACCAATTGTTGCCACAGTTTACACCTCTTAATATTCCCATCAGAATATTCTCAAGTGTTTTGGCCTCAGGTCCCTCAATATTCTTAAAGAACTAAATTATTTATAGATATGTATATTAGAAATTAAATCTGAGAAATTTTTAAACGTTTGCTAATACATTTTAGGTCAAAATTATGAATCTATTACATATAAATACAAATATTTCATCATAAATAGCCATTTCCCAAAACAAAAAGCATTGAAGAAAGCTTTGTTCACAAATTTAAAATTTTTATGATTTTCTACTTTTGGAAAAAGTTTTTCATGTCTTCTTATTACAAGACAGAAAGATTTTCTTATCTGTTGGAAGATATTGCTTTCCTTGAAATATCTGAGGAAATCTGATCTCACACAGTCGGAAAAATAAAAGATATTTTAACACGCATTTCACACATTTATAGATTTTCTTCTTTGAAATAGTTTTGTTTTTAAAAAGGTACAGATGTGAAGCTTAATGTAATAACTGCTCCTTTAACATCGTTTAGCCTTGACACACATGTGTATTATACTTCTAATGGATCTTCACCGACACAAGGTTCTGCAACACATGCACTGGTCATCTGGAAAATACTAGTTCATCCAGTTACACAGATCTCCCAAAGTGGTCTCATCTCACTACATGAGATTTTCAAATCACATTTACATTGGCAGCACTGCCAACAGAAAAGTCTTTTCAGTACTGAGAAACACTTAAGGAAATAGTAAATGGTATAAATTTTCCAAATTCATAATATGGTATTGCAAAAAATCTTAATTCTATCATTGGCACCAAATATTAGCAGTTGTTTTTCCTTAAAATAACAGGCATAACACATCAATGTCTGATTAAATATCTGCCCAGTAGACAAAGTCTGAAGTCTCAGTTCATCAGTCATTCTTCTCAATGGAAGTGGTATGTCATGAAAGATGTGGACACAAAGCTCAAGCTGGCATCTCAACTTCCCAAGTGACTTCACTCATGCCATGACTGTACTCCAGAGCACAGCAGATCATTTATGCCTGCTTCTCATTCACCATATACATGTTAGGAAAGGGTATTGTGCTCCAAGATTGAGACTTAGTGATTCGACTCCTTCATCAAGAGCATTCCTAAATGAGTCAGGAATATCATTTTTAATGTCATCCTATGAAAAGGTAAATGCAGTAGCATTCAACTTGGTGTTACCGCCTTCATTTCTGAGAAGACCCCTGCAGTCTGCCCAACATTGCTTCTGCACTATCAAAGCCAATAAAAACCACAATGAAAATGACAAATCATGGTTTAGCAGTCTTAGAATAGTAGCTTTGACCTCACAAACCCCTTGAAAGTGTCGTGAGGACTACCAGGTCTACAGATCACCTGCAGAAAGCCATTAGCCTACATCATCCCCATTTCAAAGCTGAGGGCTGAAGATCAGAGATTAACTTTCCAAAGGCAGTTATAAAATATCCCCAGAAAATGCAAAACTCAGGCATTCGAATCCCAACCTCTTGCCCTTCAGATCACACACATCACTTAGGGGACCTTCCATTTCACAGCTAGTACTGTCCCAAAGTCCGTCTCACTGAGATTTCACAGCATTCTTCTTTGCCCTCTGGAGGTAACATTTATTCATCAAGCATTTAGATTCCTTCCACTAAGAGCCAGGGATTGAGCCACTGATGGGGGCCACAATGAATGAGGCGCTGTCCTCACTTTCAAGGATTTCGTGATTGACTGGGAAGACAAATGTGTCAACAAGTACCTATGATGCCGGGTGATGAATGTGATGCCACTACTTAGTACAAAGTATTTCAGAAGCACAGAGGAGTGATTAACTGTGCCCAAAGAAGGGAGGGGCAGGCCAGTGGCTTAACAGTCCAAGTGCATTTCAGTTGACCTCAAGGACAAATACCCTTCATCCCTTTATTC
Organism: Petromus typicus; assembly: GCA_004026965.1. Lineage (NCBI taxonomy): Eukaryota > Metazoa > Chordata > Mammalia > Rodentia > Petromuridae > Petromus > Petromus typicus. Next base: position 217,015 of record PVIR01000157.1, read on the forward strand.
ACAATGTAGTCTTTCACAGACTTGAATATAGTAACTGTCTATACCATGCTGTTTAAATTTCTGCTACTTTGAATTAAACATCCCTTAGGCCCTTAAGAATATATAATGAAGATAAATATAGGAATTAAATCCCACATTATGGAAAACACTTTCTGAAAATATGTATTGATCTTTCTTCTGCAAATATATATACACATTTGTTAACATGAGCCAGTAATTAATCATGAGTGACCTGGATGATTTTGTTTAATATCCAAATGTCTTATTCTCACCCACAAATGGATATAAATGTGAAAACCACAGAGGATATTGACAGTGGTCGCCATCCAGATTTTTTAGATGTCAGTATTCTAAGCTAGAGATCAGTACAATCCTTTTGTGAAGGAACAGATAGTAAATACTTAAGGCTTTGCAGGCTAGATGATCGCTGATGACTATTCACCTCTTCCCTTATAAGAATAGCCATAAACACTATGAAAATAAAAGAGGATGGTAATGTTCCAAGAAAACTTCAGTCAAAGGACCAGTCAGAAGGCCAGATAAAGCTCACGAGCAAAAGGTTGCTGACTCTACTTTTTGTCATTATTCTTGTGCCCTGTACCCTGGAAAGAACATTAGATTGAGAAGCAGAGGAAACAGCTTCTATTTCTGCTCTTCTACGAACTATCTGTGTGGTTTTGAGCAAACTACTTTGCTACTCCAGCACTTTTTCTTATGTCTGATCAACAGTCTTTGAATTATATGACCAATAATGGATCCTCCTGTATTACTTTCCTGCAGCTTAGCCAAAACAGCCAACACCCTCAACTTAAAGAGGAGAGATTTGTTTTTGGCTCATAGATTCAAGGTTCAGTCCATGAGTGACCGATGGTCTTTAAGGCAGAAATGACATGGGGAAAGGTCTGGTGGAGGAAAGCTGTTCGCTCCATGGCAGCCAGAAAGCAGAGAGGGAAGGAGCTAAAACCAAGAATACACACTTTCAGGAAATCGCCTCTCCTGACCAGCACTTCCAGCTGTGAACTCATAATAGGGGGATAGTTTAGATCAAAAACATCAGTTCCAAAGAATCGCTGCTAGGTAACTCCTCCCAGTGCAATACTCTTAGTTCATCCCACCGTGGGGTAAGTAATGTGAGAAGCTGACAAAAAAAAAAAAAATAGTAGTGACAGGAAAGTGACAGGAAGTGACTGTACCTGAAAAGAAGAAAAGTTATATCTCAAATGAGGTGTGAATAATCTTGGTCCAATCTTCACATATCATAGCACAAGTATTGTTGATTTCTAATAGAAACTAAGAAGACTATTCAGAAGAAAGAAACCAGGAATATGAAAATTTTTGGAGATTTTAGTAAAGAAAATATGCTTCAAAGCACCAGGCAAAGAATGGAAAGCAGAAATGCAGTAGGCATAATGTTACTTTTCAAATGCTAGGAATCCACAAACAAAGAGTAGACTTAAAAGAAAATATTTCAGGCCTAAATGATATTTTTAAGTTAGGAGATTCAGTAGAGTACAACTTCTATGCCTTCTGAATCTTCAAAGTGTCTTGAGTATGCCGCTGTTGCTACTAATGATTCCAGAAGCTACTCCATTACTAACAGCTTATATCTGAACAGCCATTTAGGGTATTATATCCTTTTATATCATATTATTCAAACTTTGTGCAATATGACATTGGCAAAGATGGTTATGGCTGCTACCATACAAACTAGTAAGCAGAACTTCCAGGAGTCCTCTTAAGATTCTTAATTCAGTAACATAAAATGAGGAGGAGCTAAAAATTAATTCTTAAGTTAGTTTAGAGCATGTATACTGAACAGAAATAACAGATAATACCAGATTCCTGCTAGACCTTTATCTTCCTTTCATAATTCTAGGAGGAAGGAGAGTTTGGGGACACGGGATTTTAGCTTCAAAACACTATAAATTTGGAAAGAACTGCTTAGCATTTTTCTTTAATGGTTAGTACTCATTCGACTTATTTTTTCTGTTAGGTATAAACAAATGGTTTTTGAATGTATATAAAAATGTCTGGGGGTGGAGTATAATGTTCTTAAATAAAACACCTCCACAGTTCTAAATGAGAAAAAATTCTAAAAGCAAAAAATACTGTAGTCTTTTCAATATCATTAGTCTCTTATAAGCAACTTATTTTTATTACAAAAAAAGAAAAAAAAATCCAAGCATCTGTGAACAAGCCAAGTCATTAAATAGCACAAATAGATTAAACATTTTAATTTATGCTTGCCTTTTATCCAGACACAACTTTGAACATAACAGATTTAGTTTTAGAACTGAAATCCTTAAGATTTTGAGAGTTTTTAAAAAGTATATATGTATAATTAACTTCATCTTTGAAGGCTGCCAAGGTTTCAGAGGGCAGAAGAAATGCATTTGGTATTAAAATGACTCAATCTGTGGGAGGCTGCCAGAGTCTCCAATACAGACTACTACAAAGAGATATGAGAAAGGTGCAATGTTGAAGCTAGGTTGTTTGAAGGGAAAATTTCTCTCAATCCTCAACCTTTTTGGACACAGAAGACACCGTAGAAACCTAGGCTGCAGAGGTCACTGTGATGCCTGGTATTCTTCCCTTCCATCACCATCTAAGATTTCATAGATGAAACCACATCAGCACTAACATCCTAACTCAAATCGTGGGAGAAACACAGGGGCAGGGTACTTTGTGGTGACTTTGGAAGGGAAAAAGATGCACCCTATTGTACTCCTGCGTAGAGAAGGGGAGCGTCTTTATGGGCTGACAGTGTCCACCTAAGCCTCATGCCCTTTTGGCCACAGCAAGTGAGGGTCCTTCACTTCTTCAGACTACTGCCTTCTAGAAGCTCAACCTCCCGCTGGGTGTGATCGCCGAGAGGTGCCATTCAGGACAAATGCTGGCTGTCACATGGGGGTTAGTGTGTGCAAAGTTAGTCTGTATGACGCAAATGGCCTGGAATCGAAATGCACATGAAGATCCCTTGTGTTTTTCTAAAATCAATAGTTATACTTTTACATGTTTAACTTATGTAAACACAGCATATTCAGTAGTTTAGTCTAGCTCATAATAAAAAGCCATTTTTAACTAAAACTGACAGTGAAATTTTTAAATATTAGAAACAACCTCAAAATTTAAAAATATAGCTTTAAGAGGGGACAGTGGAGGATAACATGTCGCTACTATTTATAACATCAGCACCTTCTCTCCTGCGTTCTCGCCTCCCTCCTTGCACCTTGCATCCTGACGAGGAGCGTCAAATTCAAACAATCACGTCTATGTAGAGACATTGCACAGCATTCAGACCTTATTGTCTATACTATTTTTAAGAATCAATTGCCACAAACTTAAAGCAACTTAGATCAAACATAGCTTAAAACAACCTCGGTGCATTAGCTCACCATTCCGAAGGTCAGAAGTCAGGATTTGCTGCTCAGTGTTTCCCCAGGACAAAACCAGTGTTAGCTGGCTGTGCTCAGGGTCCAAGTTCACTCTCGAGCTCACTTAGACCATTGGCAGAATTTAGATCCATGTGGCTGCAGGGGTGAAGTGCTGTTTGCCTGTGGACTGGAGTCATTCTCAGTATCTAGAGACATCCATGTGTTTGGCCTCTGCCCCCTTTTCTTTTCCCCAAGGTCAGCAGCAGCAGCCTGAAGCTCTGTAAGCTCTTTCCCTCTTGTAGTTTGGTTAGGTCGGGATACTGACCTTTGGCATGCCTATTTTCACATGTCCTATTGCAAGCTTACATTATTTGATTCAAGCATGTATAAAAACCTTTTAATGAACCTCTTTGAGAAGTTTTCATTTCTTGTGTTTCAAATCATCACCTCCCTTTCTGTCTCGTCTTTCCTAAATCTCCTCCTTTCAAAGGGTTCTAACATTTCTGTCTCTAGTTTGCTTTTAAAGGCTCATATGATTATCTTGGATCCACCTGGAAAAACACGAGTGTCTTGCTCCATGTTAAGCTCAGCTTATTTATCAACCTGCAAAACCCTTGAACAGCAGTTCTAGATGAGAGTCTGATTGAATAAATAGAGGGTAGGAATCTTTAGAAAGTAAACACCACTTGTATTTCTCCCATCATATTGTAATAAAAGTTTGGTCTCTCAAACATACTTCCTTATATATTCTAAAATATCTTTCATATATAGCCAAATAAGACAAGCAATCAAATTGGAAAACAAGATCTCATTTGCAAAATAATGACCCAAATAAAAACTCACCACAGAGGACTAATGTGAGAGATTATAAGTAATAACATACAGGATTGGATAGCTAGTATAAAAATAAGCATTCATGAAAAAAAGAAGGCCCTGGCCTGACAAAATACTAGAAGCATTTGTTCTCCAGACAGTTGGGGTCACTGATTTATTTAGAGGTGTCCAGGTGTTACTTCTTGTCAGGCGAAGTCCAAAGTGTTTAGTGCTTTGAAACAAACAGTGCTCTGAGACTTGTTAGAGGCTGAGTTGAAAGTTCCTAATTGAATCTAAAGATCCCAGCTGGGTTTTGAGAAACTGACTTCTAAACTGATTTGACTTCAAAACCACTCTGTCCTGATTTTAGCCAGGTTTTGCACCACCCTGTTTTCATCGTGGTGTCTGCATGGTTTTTACTAAATAACATCAGAGCAAAGTAAGTCAGGCTGGTGCTCAGGAAGACCCAGTGCATGACATGCTTCTCTAGCCAGGGGTCAGAGGCTACTCTTCAGCTGACAAGCCAAATAGTGCCTCCCAAATTTTACACTATGACAGAGACCTGCAGGTAGCACACTTTAAAGCTTTTTCCTAAGTTTACTTGGCCAATGGTCAACTCGGGATGTTGTGAAAGCCAACGCCTGTGCTCCACACCTTCCCACACTAAAATCCTACCAACAGGGAGGACCACTCAGCCTCCATGGTGATTCAGTAGGTACTGGATACTAACGAATGGTGAAAATTTTGTTTTGTCCCAGGTACCACTCAGAAAATTAGAATTCCTCCAGGGGCTCAAGAAACCACACATTTTTGGAAAGTATGGGAATGGAGAGGGAGAATTCTTTTTTCACTAACCATGCAAATGTTGCAAACATAACCAATGTGGACAGAGAAGGAGTGATGAGGTTTTTCTGATAATCTGGAAGCCAAGGGGGAGAAAGTGCTGGGAGTCATTTCTCTGTTCCCTGCAAAGCATCTCCTGATGGGTTGTCCTCTGAGAACTCAATAGATGGTTAGCAATATCCTCGCTGCCATAACCTAACCTTACATGCAAGACATAATCAATACACCTGGCCCAGCACTGCTTCTTGCCTGAAGCAAGAGCTCCATAAAATTTATTTCATTGCTGACCTGTAATCACAGAAGATATTCAAACTAGACCCAGGAAAAGGGATGTAGCTGAGCAGAGCTCTGATCATTAAACTGAAGTATTTCTGTGTCTTGACCCCACAGACTATTAAAGTAAACTAAAACTGGAGTTACCCAGTTCTACTATGGAGAGAAATTGTAGCGAACAAGGAAATGAAAACTGGTCACAGCTGACTATACTGATCTTCTGAGAGACCTTGACTTTTACAGTACAAAGCAGAACTTGGTTTCCATTAGCTGGTGCCTTTTTCTACTTGCCAGAAGTCCCCCAGCTTTCCACGTAGATAGTGCGTCTAAGGCGGACATATGACGGATGAACGGAGATCCTTCACCATGGCAAGATTTGGATGGAAGCACTCACCTGAAGCTTTCTCCCAGGAGACTGATTTCTAACCTGTGCAATTTGGGCTCACAGGAGTAGTAAGTACAACAAACAGCTAACTAAATCACCTATACTACTTAGAAAAGGAAAAGCATTTGCTTTACCAAAACAACAACAACAACAACAACAAATCAAGAAAAATACCAAACTGCAAAAGGCTCAAACATTAAGGGGTGGGGGTGGAAATTCCTTTCAAAAGGCTCAAATGTGATGGGGTGGGCAATTCCTTTCAGGAAACGTGATGCCTGGCTCCAAGGTGTGACACCTTTATCACTGAATGCTGAACAATAAAGGTGATTATCATCTGAGACTGAAGATCTGATCTACACATTAACCATGGGGCACTGCTGAGCTTCTTATGGTTTCTGGTACTTTTGTTTTCATCTCAGATCGCTAGATTGTGAGAGACTCTTAGAAAGATGCCTCCAAGTGTGTGATTCATCTACCTGCTCTCCCCCAAACAACTTGAGAGCCCTGGACCGAGGTCACTCACAAATTCCTAAAAACAACCAGGAACAGCAAGACTAGGAAAATTTACATCTTTTGTTTGGAGATTTCAAATAATTTGACGTGCATATATTCCTTGAAAATAGCATATTTTCTATTAAGCATATTAGCTGTATTTTTTGTAAAACTTTTTCCTTCCTTTGTCAACTCATTGAGTAGAAATAAGATCAGTTATTTTTGCATGTATGCCATTGTATTTAATAAATGCTAAATAATAGAAGGTTATAAATCTTTTAATAATTATGTTTTATTCTAATTGTTTTCTCTTGTTCTTCTCATTTAACAAATCTTTCTTCAAATGTGTGTCCTGGTGGGGAGCTACTCTCTACCCCGATGGGTCACTGACTCTGCAGAGCATGGCATATGCTAAAATGAACACTGTAATTACATTTAGACCCAGGCGACACCCCATTGTTCACTGTCATTTGTAGCTAGAAGCACCTACAAACGACATATATTAATGAATAAAAGATCCTGCAGTGAGTTAATAGGGTAACAAATCTTGACCACTACTGGATAAATTGCAAGGGGAGGGGAGTTCTTTGTAAGCATAGGACCTCGTGGGATGGAATCTCTGCAGCAGTTTAGAGTAGATGAGTTTGAGTTAATATTGGTCCCTGTGTCCTCAATTTTCTGTCAACATCCTCAATTCATACTTTCTAACTGGCTCTTTCCCAGCTTTCTGAGAGTAAAAACTGAATTTACAATGCTTGTTGTAATTTGAGAAGAGGGCAGTACATTCATGAACATGCATGTCAAGATCCTCTCATGCATTTTAAGCTGTAAAGAATCCCCTTAAAAACCTCAGCAGCCTGAGACTTTCTGTTTATTGCCCATGTGCTTTCAGTGATTGATGTGCTGTAATGAAACATAAAGCATTAATGAAATTCTATTTTATTTTTCCATTAAATTGGAAGAAACAGAAGAGATTGATAACATCCAGGGCTACTAAGGGTGCCCAAAGCACAAGGAAACCAATTTACCATTGGTAGCAGCGTGAATTTCCACCACCTTTCTGAAAAGCAGTAAGCCAATGTCCATTTCAAGTTAAAGGTGAAGACAACTTTTTTGAATCAGCAAATACAAGTTGGGACATTTTTCATATAAGTTTAAAGCACATTACCTAAGTATAAATGTACAAAGTTGTTTACTGCAGTATAGCCAGTGGTGGCATAAAACTGGAAATGACCTGCATATTCATTAATAAAGAAATGATTAAATAAAAACATGCATTCATATTATGGAATATCAGACAGCTATTAAGAATAATTAATTACATGTCTAGATAGTGACATGAGGGGAATAGCTATGATATAGAAAAAGATGCAAAGCAGAATATGTACAGAGTATTCCAGTTTTGAGAAGATGGAGAGGGTAGGGAAAGGGAAGAGGGAAGGTGGAAGAAAAAAGCAAATGAGAGAGACATAAGAAGATAAAGAGTGAGGATATAGAAAACCTAAATCCATTTATGTGCATGCCACAGTCAACTTTCTGCTGCTGGAACAAACACTGGACTGCACAGGTTAAAGGTTTATCCTGGCTCACTGCTTCAGAGGTTTTGGTCCACTCTGAGCTGGCTCAGAGGCAGAAATATGGCAGAAAAACATAGTAGAACCAAGCTTCTCACTTCATGGCACCCAGGAAACAGAGAACCCAAAGGAGCCAGAGAGGGAGGAGGCAGGAACCAGAATTAGTCCCCAGGGTCACGCCCTCATGTCCCACCCAGACACGCACTGGCATGTGCTTTACTGATCTTCTAGACATCTCAAGCCAGTGAAGTCAATGATCAAGATTAGCTGTCAAAAGTGTCTGTCTATGTTCACGTGAATATAAAAGAGTACTACACTGCAGATAATGATTTTAACACCAGTTACACGGAGACACGAGACTAAAGGAGAAAAGATGAAGTAATTTAAATTGTTCTTTATATTATAGAGTTCATAGGGTTTACTTAATACAGAAAACATGAATTACTATTACTTCCCCCCTTTGTTTGAAAAGTAATAATTTAATTTGAAGAAGACAACTACATCAGATAGAGGCTTTCAACAGCATGAGAACTAACTACTTTCAGTTCCAGGTGATTTGAAATACAAGAATATAATGTTTGCTGAAAGTGTATTTCTAGATGAGAGCAGAAACATAAAGGCATTTTCCTGCATTGTAGGAACACCAGCACAAGTATGATATCAAACTGCCTACAAGACCTAGAAATGCAGCCTTCAATTTCTAACCTTAAATTGAAACTCAGAGGCTGAGCATGAGGGACACTGAGAGATCAACAAGCCATTTAAGAACATACTGTTTCTGAGACTAGACTAAAGAGAGGTATTCAATGTGTTTTTGCTTAACGGATTCCAGAAAAAATACCTGGGTAAGGTAAATACTTGATATTGTATTTTGAAATCTTCAAACTTTTGATAGACTGGTTTTTAGCTTCCTAAATATTCAATTCATTTTGTAGTCATCTGAATTTTTGATTATATATTTCTGTAGAATAATTTAGCATATACTCCAAATACATGCAAATTTATTTATTAATAACATATAGGTTTTACTGTTAGCTATACTTGGATGTAACTTTTAATAAAAAAATAGGAGATATTTTATTATTTTTTTCTCAATGCATAACCAGTGGATTGTTCTTTGTTTCATGTGATGTTTGTATTCCTATTTGGGATCCACTGTTTTACAGGCTCAAATGGTTTATTAATTAAGTTCACTACTTACCTGTTCTACTAGGTGCGTGGAAAAATTAAGTCAGAAAAATAATAATAGATGAATTTCTGCCTGCTTCTCAATTACTGATATCAGTGTAGCCTTAAATATTTTCAGGTTTGTGATTTTATTCCCTATGAATATTCAACATTTAAGATCTAGCAGATGATCTTACTAATTTGATACTAATTGTACAGTCAATATCACTGCGTTTTTCAGAGATAAAGTCTACTTTGGCTCAACGACTCTTTTCAGTGGAGGCCTTTGACCTTAAATCTTTTTATTAAAACCAAATATATATGAGAAAATTTCAGACTTAACAGGTAAGTTAGATGATGATTCACATAATGGGTATTTTTGTTACACTGAAGAACAACCATCAGATATTTTTACAAAACTATCTCCATTATTATTTGCAAAATTATGCTATATATGTAGAATTTATGGATAAATGTCAGTCAAAACATGAAGAAAATAAGTGATATTCATTAGGACATATGAATAATGTGTGGATAATTTAAAACAAATGAAATTTAAGGTATTGAAGAGTAGCTCAATGTTAGACTATGTGATTAGCAGATATGAGGGCCTGGTTTTGATCCCTTAGATCACAAACACACACACACACACACACACACACACACACACACACACACACACACGTCTCAACATACATCTAAAAGAAAAGATTTTGCATGTTTTGACCACAGAGAAATGATAAATACATAAGGTAATAGATACACCAAATGCCTCACTTAATGATGTAAACATATACCAAAATATCACACTGTACCCCATAAATATGTACAATTATGTGTCAGTTTAAAAATCTTAAAATTAGGGGAAATGATCTATTAAAGTCACTTAAACCATACTGAACAGTTAATTTATCTTCAATTGTGCTTAATACAAATACTACTGTCTCTTGACCATGGTATAGTTTAAATCTGTTTGGACAAATGTGGCTCTTACCACAGTCTATTTTAAACATGTCCCTGAATAAGTGCCTCTTCCTACATGTATCTTCCCACTCTAGGCACTCAAATCTGTATATATATTCTATATTTTTCATATATTCATATGTATATATACATACATATACAGTATATTTTTAGGTAGTTATTTAAGCACATACGTATTTATGTTCTTAAACAACTAGAAGCCAGAAGCACACAATAATATTCTAGTGAGCTAAGCATGCAAAGACTTTATCATTGTTTCACTCATTAATCAGAGATGTGGGCTGGATCTTCTCTGCTTGCAAACATTCCTTCTGATTTTCTCCACCTTTTGTCTTTCTCTATATTCCTGAATGAGTCCTTGATGCCACATGTTGATGGCCATCTCCACCCTCTGGCTTTTGTTTGTGTTTAGCCAACAGAAGCCTAATAAGAAGTAATGGCAGAGCATCAGAGGATGAATCTCCCTGTCTGATGGGCTACAGTTTGGCAGTGTCAGTTCCTCTAACGGCCACAGCTTCTGCTAAGTTTTCTCCTGCAGCAATAGCTTCAGCTAAAGCTTTTCTTGTCCTGGCAGTTTCTACCCACCCACCCACCTTCTACCCAGTTGTTGCTGCTCAGATCTATGAGAGATAATAGCTCCCTGCTTGCCACAGAAGAGTGATTCACCATTTTTATTCTCCTTTATCCTTAAGCATACTTTTGTAATAACCATTCTAGGATTACACCAACTGTGTGTATTACCTGTTTCTCTCTGAGTCTTGATACATACACTTATTAGAAAAAAAAGTGTTTAGAGTTCTTTAATACAAAAAATAAATTAGAAATTGATTGTGCCCTTAAACAGTTTACAGTCTGGTAAAGCAGGTAACTGTGGCTTATCGCATGTTGCCAGTTAATTAATGTCTGCTTAGATATAACTGAGAAGGGAATGGTATTGTCACATGAATGCAGAGGAAAAATAGAAAATTCCATAGGATGAGTTGTTTTCTATATACTGGCTTGATATACTTTAATTACAAATTATAGAGTACATTTTTATTAGGAAAACTTTAACCTGCTTTTAAATGTTTAAAGAATTATATTTCTTTCTAATATGTGTATATTTGAAAGAGAAATTAAAAATTATGAGTCCTTGTATCTAATAACTGTTCTACACATATGCAAATTTTATGGAAAATTCCTGTTTATTTTCTCTGTATACATATATTTTTGAACTTCTCCTTATAAAACTCACAAATGCTAAACTTCTCTTTCAAGGAATATCTAAAATTGTCCAGTATTAATAAAATGTCATTATACAGAAAAACTCAGTTTTGGCAATAATTTAGTTATACCAAATTATTGGCTGGGTTGCAGTCGTGAGAAGGCAAAATACTCTACCATAAAATAATACTATATCATAGAGTTTATTTAATTTCAAGTTCCATTCAGCAGGCTAAAAAAGTATAACTTTTAGGAAAACAGTTAGCTTTCAGGTTTCAAGGTGTAGGGGATATCAGATAGATTAATAAATGTATAATGCACAGTATTTATTTTCCTTTATTCATTGCTTATATGAAGGTGACTGATAGGTTTTGATAGCCATATATATAGTAAGGTATTGACTGTAAGTAAGCAATTTACTATGTCCATCATCATACACATTCATCTTTTTTAAATGGAAATTTTATTTTAAATATTTTTACAGACATTTATACTTTGTCATTACAATAGAGACAAAAAAGGTGGCAGCTCATGTTCTTAAAATTTCTAATAAGAAAACCATGCATAAAAAGTAATGATGTATTACAAGGTAAGATCATTTCACTATAGATATTTCTTTATAGATAACCAGCACCACTAATCTAGAATCATCTAGTTAATTCAAGTTTAACAAATGTCCCCACATGAATACGTTCCTGCTTGCTTCACAGCTTCCTGCCTTTTTTTTTTTTTTATCACAATGGATCTCTCATTCCCGCTGCATTTCCAATCAAATTTTATATGACTTCTTTAGACATGTTATGGAAATAACAAATACTTAAATATTATTGCCTGAAGTTTTTGAATGTGCTTAAAGAGATAAAGTTTTAGAGAAAAAGTTAAAGTTTTAGAGAAAAACATTAATTTTTATTCATGACCTCCTCAGAATAAGGCAGATAATGTCTGGATTCTGCAAAGAAAAAATGCTTAAACTTTGCAACAGTAACTGTAAAAATCAATGATCACATTATCTGATTTTCTTAGAACAGATGTGAGCTTTAAAAATCTGTCTGTCTCAATGGCATGGTTTTCAAAAGCATAGAAGCATAAATATTTTTCAGTGAAAATAAGCAGGGTCAATAAATCTCTGATTCATGAAGTACACTTAGGCTTTGAACTGCACAGACCCAAGTGGTACATTAGTGGTGGAGACATACATTAAAGCACTTAGCATAAAAATTTTCCACCATAAAATGGGGCAGGAATACATTAAATATTCTTATCAATCTCAAGTCTAAAAGGATTACAATTTAGAACATATGCACGATCAGTTTTGCAAAATGGACTCAATGGTTTCTTCAATAATTTTCTAACTATTTGGGGATTTATTTCCCCTATACTTTTGAATCTGCTGAACAGGGAGAACAGAAAGAAAGTATTTCAATAATTTATTTTTGTTTATTTGGCTAGAATAGCAGGTCATGAAACACTCGCTGAACATAATTAGCTCTCCTGCGCTGTGAATCCAAAGCTCTTGGACACAGGGCCAGCTGACCAGATGGTGTGTTGTAACATAATGCCTTTGAAATGGAGGCTCGAGTTCAGGTCCACAGACCACAGGACAACAGAGGCAGATTGCACCATGGATGTGATACATCCAACTCAGAAGTCCTTCTGCTGGCGAGGGCTACTGTGCTCTCTGCCAAAGGGCAAACCAAATGCCATGTTTCTCAAGCCTCAGGCTCCATCTTAGCATGTGGGTGCTTCTTGTGTTTTTAACTATTTGAAGAGGTCAGGGAGAGGTGATTGCAAGAGGTCAGAAAGACAAGACAGTTGAGGAAGAGAGGGGAGTTGATCATTTTCTAAAGTATCTATAAATTGCTATGCTCAGAAAAGGATACATTGGCATCCACCAAAAAGATAGGCTTATCTTCAAAATGACTTCGTATACATAGGTATTTTCTTGGAAATTTTCTTTTGCTGTTAATTAATGAGACTGATTGGTTAGCAATCTGCCTTATGACTAGGTCTGACAGAGTTTAATGGAAGAGAAGCTTAATGGCAGAAAAGCAATGGAAGAAATTCATTAGAGAAGACTTGAAACTTGATAATTATGGGCAAAGCAGGCTACCCAAATGGAAATTGAGCGATTTAAGATGTCTTAATTAGATTTAAAACCAGAGCTTAGAAAAACTAAATTAGCTACATTGAATCAGATAAAAAATCTGAGATAAAATGCATGGCTATTATTGGGTTACTCAAGACAGTCTGGATGGTGATTCTAAAACCGTCTTCATGAGCATTAACAAGAAGAAGAAGACAAGACAGTGAGTTGGGATTTCAGTGGTATGGCTTTTATTCTGAAATTTACACTTAACATTTAAGAGATTGTTCTAACAACTGCCCTCCTGTCAAGTAATGAAAATAAATGAGCAAGCAAAGGGAAGAATAATTTCAACATTGAGGGAAAATTAACAAACTAAATGCCCCAATTTATTATTAATTTGTGAATTAGAAATGTATATGAAACTGTTGTGATTCCAAAATCATGATAGCACGGGTATAAGGAAGCCATCCAGACAGACAACACATGGTTACATTTACTAGATAAGTATAGGACAGTAGACTTAAGAAAAAAGAGAGACTAGAGGAAGAACAAAAGATCTCCAGTAAGTACAATCCTAACACTAGCCAATTGATCAATAATATTTATAGGGCAAATGGGACTCAGGCAGGATGCTGAGAATTCATCTTAGAACAAAATGTAAAAGGTTTCTACTATCATTAAGAAAAAACCTAGGGAACAGGATGGATTTTAAACAAAAATAACACACACAAGTGACACATTATAATAAGCACTGCAAAAAGTGTAAAGCCACCGACGTGAGATGATAGCAGGGAAATGTGCTTTGGCCGAGGGCCTTGCTGAGAAAGTGACACCCAAGCTGAGATCTGGAACTGGAGGGAGAAATGGCTGCCCAGTGCCAAGGGAAGAGCGTCCCCAGCTGAGGAGGCAGCCTTGGGTTGGCATGGCACATCTCAGAGCCAGGGAAGATGGGTAGTGTGGCTAGGGCATGTGAAAGGAGGGGAAGGAAGGAGAGACGTGTGGGCGAAGGCAATGGGGCTGCTTCACACTGACCAGTAAAGACTGGATTCCCAGCTAAGACTCAGGACATGGGTGTAGGGCAGAGCTTCTGGAAATGATCAAGCAAGTTAGTGACATGACTGGATTTAGGTTGTTACAAAATCACCATCAGGGCTGTATCCACACCGTTGTCCCTGTCTCTGGACTCACAGTGTATGCTACTTAGTGTATTCATTTAGTATTCATAGCAAAGGCCATTCTTCTACATCTATTGTTTGCCAGTTCTACTGAGCAGGAGAGAAATGTGAAGATCTGTAAGGCTTAGACTTTGCTTTCAAGGAATGCTAGCACATTATTCAATAAATATGATTGGAGGTAAATTTTTATTAACGGTCTGTACAAGTTAAAGTCACCGAGGAAAAAGTTCACAAAACAGATAAATGTTGAACTGGGTCCTGTAAGGACATAGAAGAGAGAAAAAATATTCCATGCAGAAGCAATCACAATCATAATGGAGGCCTAAGAAAGTATGTGGTAGAAAGGAGATGAAAGAAGTTCAGGGATGCTGTGCCAGGAAAATGTGTGGGAAGAGGACACTGGACAAGGTATGCTTGTAGAAAATTGTCTGTACTCAAGTAGTTGAGATTCCTCCCACAGTGAGCCAATGTGGAGGACATTTACTGCATTCATGCCAGAGGGGCACTGTATTTTAGAAAGGAAATTGGTGTCCTACATGGAAGACTGGAGGGAAGAGCAGAATGAGACGCGGCCAGGCACAAACCCAGGGAGCACTGCAGGCAGCAAGGAGGGGCGGGTGTTTGCCCCTTTCTTTCACATTTTCATTCCCGCTCCTCCTACCACTGCCCATGGCCAGGACATTCACTGGGAACTCAAGAGATTCCATCATGGTGACGCCAAGGATGGTATGAGAGCCCTTGGACTCAAAGTGCACTGAAGGGCACTGGGCAAGGGACCCCTAGGGAGGAAGGCCAAGAAGCCCTAGATACAAGTTTTCCTGTGTCATATTCCTTTTTCTAGAAAACTGAATTAGCAGCTGAGAAGGATTTAGAAGTATCCTATCATTAAGGCATGAGGCTGGCCTAGGCAAATTAGTGAGACTCTAAATAAAAATTTTAAAAAGGACTGAGGAAGCAGCTCCCAGAATTTCTCTATGGCATTTTAGTGATTCCAGCTTGAACAGACATAACATACCATCTTCCTCCATAAACTGCCTTCTGCCTTTTGTCATGATCACGTGACTTGCTTTCCTGGCTTCACCTTCTAGGGAGGTAGCTAGTGAGGTAATCTGGTAGTGAGGTTCAGAAAACTTTATAATCTTCCACTGTAATCACACAACCCTCAAGGCAACTGAGAAGGTAAACAGCGAGGTGGTGACCTGGTCAGGCTAGAACAAGCACTAACTTTCAGAAACTCCAAGTTTCTGAAGCTAAGGCACAATCCTTTGCCTTGGAGCCTTTATCAAATACTGATGTTATAATTCACACTTGAATATTTTCTTCTGGCCATGGGAAAGTTTTATTTGGATTTCCTGTTTTCATTTGAAAATAAATAAGCACAGAGTTATCCTTAATATATTAGTTTTTATTCCAATCCTTGTAATCAAAATCATTATTTCTGTCACTGACTCAGTGCCCTCAGTCACCATCTGAAATAATCAAAACATATAATTAAAATACCTCTGCCACCAAGCCTCACTGGTCTCTGACATTTATCTCTCCCTCTATTCCATCATTGCTATTATTAAAGCCAAAGATCTCCTCAGCCAGCTGTCTAGAACTAAAGGTTGAGTATTTTCCAGGTGTCTCATTTACTCAACCCTTCATCTACAACATTGTTCAAGGATACTTGCAAAATGTCACATCCCCAGATACTGCATTTTTCTACCTCTTACAATGGCATAGAAAAGGACATGGTCATACCTATTAAACAAACATTGAATTATATTGTTCTTTAAAAATTAAGCAAGATGGGGGCCGGGGAGTTAGCTCAGTGGTTCTGGTGCCTGTCTTGCAAGCGCAAGGGCTGGATTCAATTCCCCGGTAACCACATAACAATATTGGGTGTGGAGACTCACGCCCAGCAGCAACCAGTACCACATACCACAGTGCTGGGCGTGGTGGCTCACGCCTGTAATCTCAGCACTCGGGAGGCAGAGGCAGGAGGATTGTGATGTGAGTTTGAGGCTGAGCTCAGGGCCAGCCTGAACCACAAAGTGAGACCCTGTCTCAAAAAAACCTAAAAAAAAAAATTAAGCAAGATGTAGTCTAGTTACAGCGTTATTTAGATAAGACATAGGAAGTCCTAGGCTATCATACATTGGAAAAAAATGTTAAAAAGCTTTTTAAAATGTACAAATGAACAAAAGAAAAATAAAGAACTGCTTTTCATTTTGAATTATTATATGTTCTCTTTTAACCTAGTTTTTAAAATTTTTCATTAAAAAGAGTTGGTAATAAAGTTCAGAAAGAAGAGTACACCATCATCTTTTTCTTTAATTACCAATTATGACTTGATCTTCAGAGTCAACACAATCCCAATAGAAAATACAATAAGTTACTATGTGACTATTGACAAAGTGATTTTAAAGTTTTTTTGAAGAGGTAAAAGACCTCTAATAGTTGACTTGATATTGAAAAAAGAAGGAGAAAGGCAAAGGACTAACATTACTTGACTTCAAAATGTACTATATAGCCATATTAATCAAGTCAGAGTAGTATTGGTGAAAGAAGACAAATAAATCCATTTGGCAGAATTGGCCTGCATATATAAAATCAAACAAGGAACAAAGGGAATTCAATGGAGAAAGAATAAAATTCTCTCTCTCTCTCTCTCTCTCTCCCTCTCATCCAGAACCTTCCTTGCACATGGTAGGCAATCACTCAACAATTGAGCTACATCGTCAGTCTTTATTTACTTATTTATGATTCAAGATCTTGCTCAGTTGTTCAGGCTGAAATTAAACTTGTAAACATCATGATTTAACATTTGCAATACCTGGGATTATAGGAGTGTGCAGCCGTACCCAGGCAGAGTCTTTTCACAAATAGTCCTAACTGGCCTGGCCTTATAACTTTTCCAAAAAGTAACTCCAAATGGATGACAGACATAAGGCAAAACCGTAAATTATAAAATGTTCAGAAAATTACGTAAAAAAAGAGCCTATGACCTTGGGCATGGTGAGGACTTTCAGATATAACATCAAAGGCAAAATTAATGAAAGAAATAATTGATAAGCTAGACCTCATTAAAATTTAAACCATCTATGCTGTACTTTTCATCATGCTAAAAGACTGAAAATATGAATTAGAATTGGGAGAAAATATTTGCAAATGACACATCTAATAAAGGACTCTTATCCAGTATATACAAATAATTATGAAAACTGAATATTAAGAAAATAAGTCACTTGGTTAAAATGAGATAAGATATAGATAGAAACCTCAACAAAGGAGAAATGCAGAAAGTAAGCACATAGAAAGATGTTTGACATCATATGTCTTTAGGGAATTTCTAAGTTAAAAACCAGTACACACCTATTAGAAAGGTCAAAATCCAAAAATAGCAACAGGAAGTCTCACTTATTGCTCATGGAAATACAGAATGAACCAACCATTTTAGAAGATAATTTGGTGGCTTCTTAGAAAACTAAATATGAATTTACCATGCAATCTAGCAGTTATTTTCCCTGCTAAATGAACTGAAAACATGTCCACATATAAAACTGCACATATCTGGAGCAGCATATTGTTAGCTGCCAAAATTGGAAGCAACCAAGATGTCTTTCAGTCAGTGAATGAATACACTGTGGTGTATTCAGACAATAGACTAGTATTAAGCACTCAAAAGGAATGACCTAGCAAGCCAGAAAAAGACATGCAAAAAGCAGAATCAACATCGTCAAAATGGCCATACTCCTAAACTGAGATACACATTTAATGCAATACCAAGAGCATTCCTCACAGAACTAGAGAAAACAATCATAAAATTTACATGGAAGTAGAAAAGACCTACAGCAACAAAAGGAATTCCAGGCAACAAGAGGCCAGGAGGCATCAGAAAGTCTGATTTCAAATTATACTATAAAGCAACAATACTAAAAACAACATGCTCTCAACACAAAGACATGTGTCAAAGGAACAGAATAAAGGATTCAGAAGGAATCCCATAAACATTGATCTCTTTGATCTTTAACAAAAGGGACAGAAAACATATGTAGGGGCTAAAATAAGTTATTCAACCAAAGGTGTTGGGAAAACTATCTCTCCATATACAGAAGATTGAAGCTGGACCATTTCTTTCTCAATATCTGTTAAACTAAAATCAAAACAGGTTAAATATGTACACAGAACCAATGAACTTATATTAGAAGACAAAATAGGTGAAACACTTGAAGTCATACATGTAAGCAAGGAATTTTTGAACAGCTCTCCATTTGTGCAAGGACTATTAGCAAGAATTAACAAATGGGATTGTATCAAATTAAAAGGCTTTTGCAGAGCAAAGGAGAAAATGAGCATGGTGAAGAAAATAAAGATTTGATCAAAGGAAATGGAGACAGATCTTTTGTAAGTGGAAAGAGATCAGAGACCAAGGGCGAGGTGAGGGGAGATGGGAGGGTGAATAAAAAGATTGAAGATGCACTGTATATATGAACCAAATACCCAAAATTAGTGTAAACATTGTGCACCATTAACATGAACTAAAAGAATAATGAAAATGAGGAGAGGGGATCTAGAGCACAATGAAAGAGGAGTGTGGAAAGGGGAATAAAAAAGAAAGGAAACTGTGCTCTCTGCCCACTTTTGCTGAGTCTAAAACTGTTCTAAAAATAAAATTTATTACTTTAGAAAATCTCCATATGCTTATCTAGTTGATTTCTTGATAAAGGAAAAAAATACCATTAAAATAAAAAAGTAGAACCATTGAGAGATTTGATTATATTTTAAGAGCATGTGTGCATGATATTAAAAATTAAACTACAATTAAGAAAGCACCTGCTTCAAATTTCACTTATGAACTGTTAATATTTCTTCATATAAACCAATTTGAAAAGAAGTTCCAGTGAATAAAGACTAAGTTCATGACAGAAAAATTTATAGATAAAACAAAATCACTTAACATCTGAGAACATGGTCTCATGCCCTTGTAATCAAACCAATCTGTAAATTAAAGTAATGATATCATTCATCAAATTAAGAAAAGTTAGTGAAAGAACTTAGTGTTGATTTGTAAAAGAGAGATGGTGATCCCATACACTGCCACTGGATTTATGCAGACATTTACAAGAAACATTAACGAACTGCATAATGAATCTTAAAAATGTCATCATGTTTAACACACCTATTCACTTTTAGAAAACTGCTCCTAACAATCATCACATAGAAAGGATTCATTCATTAAGATAATTTTACACCACTGTTTATAAATGTTAAAATACAAATAAAACTAGATGATTAACTATAGGTCAAAAATAACACTAATTAAATTTTATGTTTCTAGTGGCCTTAAACTTTTTATAGTATACTACTTAACAATTTTTAATTTAGAAAAAAAGTACAAAATACATTTAAAATGTATAGTACATGAAAGATATGTAAGGATGATATGATTTTCTACTTAGAGATTGAAAAAGAACAGGAAAACTGAGAACCAGATAGTATAATCAGAAAATAAATTTAGACATAAAGTTTTTATTGGCCAAAACAAGCTAGAAAACATAATGAAAAATAACATTAATATTTAATATTAATATTAAATTAACATAAGATATAAATGATAAGTGAAAAATACATTTGTAAACTTTAGATAGATCTTCTTATTCAGAGTCTATAGAGCAAGTTAAAAGATCAACAGGAGAAAGGAAACATTCCTCAATACACTACTAACAAAGACATGAAAAGTAATTTACTAAAGCAAGTAAAAATAATTACTGAGCTTATGAAAATTTGTTCATCCTGCACACAAAAAGCATCAATGAAAAAAGTTGAGAAGACAAAAAGATTTTTGCTTCGCTATGTCCATTAGATTTGGCCTTACCTGGAGTGTGAGCATGAAGTTCTTTTCCGATTGCTGGGTAGAGTATAAATACTTATACATTTTCTGGAGGTAAATTAGTAACACTTGTTGGTATCAACAATATTTATATATGTATATTCAAAGATCTTGAGAGTTCACTTCTATAACTTAACTTACAGATATAATTTGGAAAGTTCCCAAAGATTTACATAGTTAGAAGATGTTTATATCAAAATTCATGATAATAAAATGCCACATTATATATAAACTTTAAAACATTTCATTTTTATTCAGTCTAAAGTGGTGCCATCCCAGGATGTGCAGGATGCAGAGAGGAGTTAATGCCCTGCGAGCAAACTCTGACCACTGGGAGACAGAAGTCAGCAGATAAATCACTCTCTCTTCTTTCCTTCTTGCCCTGAGACAATGTTTATGTCTCCTTTTAAAACACGACTCTGCGAGACAGAGCAATCAGTCATGTTGAATACTGAGTGGTGGTCAGCTCTAAATTGTCCTCATGTGGGCTGTCCTGCCGTCCTCCTTTCACATCCCTCCTCCCTCTCAGTTACCTCCTAAGACTGGGATAGCTCTCTTTCAGAAAATGTAACAGATCAGAAAAGTTACCTGGCTTATAATTTAGACTGCTGTGGGCTATGCAGATGGGTGGGTGGATGGATGTATGCATGGACAGACACTTACACACATTCACATTTATACACTATTACGACCAGTGCTAGGTACACACACAAGAGCAATGGGCCCTTGACTCAGAGACAAACACGGTTCATTACAGAACATGCAGCAGCTGGAGCAAACCTTACTTGAGTTCTGCACATCCCAGTGCTTGTGGGACAGTACCATAAGGACCAGCTGACAGCTGTACATACACTTAGGTGTGTTATATGAGAGAAGCCCCCAAAGTAGGAGTCTGTTGGCAATATGTGGAGCCTAATCCTTGCTCAGGAGAGGAGGTAATATCCTGTTTGGGGAATTTAGGCAAATCTGCAAAGAGATGAGCATGATTTTATCTTACTACTTTGGACTAACTACAAAGATAAGGCTCTGAGATTTGTGAAACTATAAGGTCTCTTCATGAAATCATCCATATATGGACTGTAAATGCCTTTACTCAGAGATCCTGGACCAACCAAAAACATGAAATATTCATGCAGAGTTGTCTTCCAGCAGAAGTCCCAGCCATACAGCCAGCTCAAGTGGAAACACTCCAATTGACAGGCCAAGCTAAAGTCCAAGCCAATAACCAGAATGAATGGTCAGATACATGTGTAAACATGTCTTTGCTTGATTCCAGCATCTAGACCTGGAGCTTTCCCAATATATGCCAAAGTGGAACAGTGGTAGCCTGTCTCTGGCAAACCCTTCCCAAGACTAAAGAACCCATGGTGTTAAATAAGTACATTTTGGGGTGTTGGACAGCAATAGATTATTAGAAAAACATAGGAACGTGTTATGCTAAATTATATAAGCAGTTCTAAGATGAATATATAACTTGATCCCATGTGCAGCTGTGAGCATACATACACACACAACCTAGGAAGAGAAACACAAACATATGTAAATACATAAAAAATCTACCTAAACACTTATTGCACTGGGAAATTAAATTTCTATTTTATATTATATGTATTCATTAATATTTTTCTTTTCTTTTCTTTTCTTTTTTTTTTTTTTAAGGTTTTTTGAGACAGGGTCTTGCTTTGTGGTTCAGGCTGGCCCTGAGCTCGGCCTCAAACTCACATCACAATCCTCCTGCCTCTGCCTCCCGAGTACTGGGATTACAGGCATGAGCCACCACGCCCGGCACTGTGGTATGTGGTACTGGTTGCTGCTGGGTGTAGGTCTCCACACCCAGTATTGTTATGTGGTTACCGGGGAATCGAACCCGGGCCCTTGCGCTTGCAAGACAGGCGCCAGAACCACTGAGCTAACTCCCCGGCCCTCATTAATATTTTTCTTAAAGACGTTGTATGTGTATTTCTGGCAGCTGGAACAACAGACACTACTTAATGGAAGGGAAGTTTAGTTCAGATATGTAAAGGTTCAGTATATGGTAAGTTGGCCCCAAAGCAGAAGCCACATGGCAGAAGGCTGAGGTGGAATACAGTTGCTTAGCTCATGGTGGTCAGAAGAAGAGTAGGGTGGTGCCAGAGTGCAGGGGGTGGTCACACACAGCACCCGGGCCTACACTTCCAAGACCCACCAGTCTCTGCACAGGAGCCTGTTTTCCTAATCTGATGGAGCTTCTTAATCCAATGAAGCTGACTTGAGTAACAGTCAGCGATATGTATTAGTTCTGTAGGAAACAATGTTTTATTCTTCAAAAATAGTGTGTATAGGCCTGGGATTTGATCAGGAAGATAGCTCCTGCCTGGCAAGCACGAGATCCTGAGTCCGAGCTCCAATACCAAAAAAGGTATGCATATATTTTAAACTCTAGATGAGGTGTTTGTGTGTTTTTATTTTTCTTTATATTTTCTTTTCTCACCATCTTTCTACACAAAATAGGCGGTAATTATATATGTAGTGATAGGAAGAGCACCGGGAATGCTTTAACACAGGAGAAGCTTATTTCCTTTAAGGTAGAAACATCAGCCCATTTTGCCTCTAGTCTTGGTTAATACATGAAATGACAGGCTCTTTACCGGACTTTTAAAGAAGAAAGTGTCATCCTGTACAAAAAGATAAATATCTGTTCAATTATTATTTTAAAATTCAATATTGATTAACAATTTTCTATTTACCTTCTAAAAGCTGGTAAAAATAGATTACAAAATTCCTAAAAGTACATCATTTCAAATTACAATTGTTAAGGATAAATGGCAGATACAATGATTTTATTTAGCTTTCTTTATGAATTCAAAAAATTCAATAAGAGTTGATAGCATGACAGTCAATATGACTATTTTCACAAGTTATGGGGCAAACCTTTAGTATTGTACCCTAATATGCAGTACCCTATAGCTTTGTATTAAATGATAGTCTGAAACACGTTGTGAGTGTTCTCACATTAGACAGAATTCTTTTTCTGTTTAAAAATGTGAACAAAATGTATTATTAAATAAATGAAAACAAAATAATTTTATAATCATCAATAAACAGATTAAAAATCCTTTATATTAATCAGTGTAACAGGTAGATACACATGTATTTTAAAACACACTGCTTCTTTTCTATTTAAAATGCTTTTCTTTTTCAGTTTTTAAAATTGACTATTCTCATGTATGAGTGAGAAACTAATATAAGGAACATATTTGAAGATTACCTCCATCAAGATTAAATCCTTCTGGAAAGAACACTTTGGGACAGCAGTAGTGAATATGTACTTTCTAGAACACTGGAAAACCCATGGGTCATAACTACATAGTTTTTATTATTAATATGAAATACTGGCCTTTTAACATGTACTTCATTAAAGTTCATTCTATCCCATAATGCAAATGGGCTTTTTGCTTCTCCATCTTGATAATGTAGTAGCTTGGAACATACACTTAAAACATTACTGAAAAGCTCCATATTACCAGACCTCACATTTAATGAAAATACGTAATCTGACCCAATGAAATAATATTGAAAAATAATTGATGTATATAGACAAATAACTCAACATTAATAACATATTAAAAACATACCTAATTCATAGATCCTGAAAATAAATACAAAAAATATCAGTTAAATGTCGGGGATATAGCTCAGTGGTACCACACTTGCCTCACAAGCACAAGGTCACGAGTTTGATCCACAGTACCAGAAAAAACAAGTTAATTAAAGTGGTTTTATACCATTGCACTGTGAACCGCTCATCACTGTCTGAAGTCAAATAGTTTGCTTGGTGTCTATAACTGTCTATGTACACAGCTGTGCTTTATCCTAGAAGTCAGTGACCAAGTCCTGCAGCTTTGCCATCCCAGTATCTAGATGATGTCTAATATGAAGCAAGTGTAAAATAAATCCACTTGTCTAAGAGAAAAGAAAACAAAGTTCCTACAAGTCTGTAGAATTCTCCCTCTTAGGAATAGAATTGTCATTTTCCCAAACCCATGTTGACAAGGTATGCCAGGAAGAGATAATTGTGCATATTCTTAAAATCTAGTTCCCTTACAATTTAAGAAAATATAACAAGATGAAAACAGCTAAAAAATATTCAACCAATTTAAGAATACGCACTAAAAAGACAACAGACACTCTTCAGTGGAGAATTGAGGACACACAGACTTAGAAGAAAGTTTTTTCTTACATGATTTCTAACATTTCTGCCCAAGAAGAAATTGGCTTCTAATAGAAAATAATGGGTATACAAAATTATAGAACCTAAAGTCTAGAACTGGGACACATCTATATTTTCTGCAGGACTGAAATGTTTATGGTAGTGAGATCAAACACCCACAGTGTACAGAAGTAGGGTACAATAAACTCTGTACCAGAAGTTGGGCATTTTGACTCACCTTCACTACTGCCAAGTGTTTAACTCCAGAGAAGCTAGCTCACTTCTCAGGGATGCATTTAATAGTATTTTGTACAAAGTGAATTATAGGATCTTCCAAAATTTTTCCACTTCTGTCCTAGAAACCATTCTGGGAAGAAATAGACCCACAAAGAAAAGGAACTAATTTTACACAATCCTAACAGAATATTTAATTATCTGTCAGTTTTCAACATGAAGGATACTTCTTTTCCAGGTCCAAATAAGTCTTTCCACTTTCTTTCAAAACTCTGCCGAAACTATGTTCCAAGATTCCTTGCTCAGTATATCACACCTTTATTTGACCACTATGGTCACTCCCACAATTAGATGTGTCACTCCTTAAAATAAAAATCAAATATGCACTTATCAGTCTATATTTTAATTTGGATTTGGTCACCTATCTGGGTAATCTCTTTACAAAGCATAACTAGTAGAGGAACAGAAATCCATCCTGTCTTTTCTGATAAATAATGTGGCAGTCTCGGCTATGAAAAGCTGCATACTTACACAAATGTGTTTTTTGAAAACTTTGGAAAATATACAGAACCTTTACTTTTTCTATGTAACTCTTGTAAGATATAAAATATCATCTACTATAGCAACAATTCTGTGACTTAAAGAGCTTTCTTCCAAAGCTACACAATATGTAGATTTTTCAGTTAAAAATAATCCAAAATTATATCAAAACTATCACTTAAATATATTCAAGTGTTTTAAAGTAAGATTGTATGGAAAATGTAGTTTACAGGATTCAAAATAATCTTTTTAAGATAAAAGGTTCCATTTGTATGAAACTTTAAAAATATTTTTAGGTACATGGGATGTAGATATCTTTAAAGGTAGTAAGTACACTCTGTTAAAGTCAAATTAATGTCATTGTCAAGATAATTTAAAAATTCTTTTAATTTCTGGATGATAAACCAATCTTAGTACCTAGAAATTAAAGCAAACCAAAAGCAACCTTCCATAAGCTTGGTGATGTGTAAAAAAAAAAAATGACATTCTTTTATCTGATACAAATTAATGAAAAAAAATCAAGCTATTTACATCGAAAACCTAAATGTGTGTTTGTGTGTGTGTGTGTGTGTGTGTGTGTGTGTGTTTTGTGTATGCATGCATGCACACATGCTGAACAGCTAGTTTACTCTGACATATCAAATCAAACTATTGCTTTAGAGAAACTGACGTGGAACAAAGGAGGCTGTCCATTTCATCTTTTTGTTACGAAAAGCAATAGGTGTGTTGAATGAGCACTGACACCAAGATACCCCTTGAAATGTTACCAATTAACCAACAAAGTATGGGATAAGTGGCCTTATTTATTAAAAAAATTAAGATTCAGTGCTTTAGGACTATTAAATGCTGTGAAATGACCAGATGTCAGTGAACAGGAGTGGTCTTAAAAGACAAGGAGTCCTGGGAATCCTGGTTGTTTGGAAAATGACTCATCATTAACCTTGATGAAACAAAAACCAGCACTCATCAGAATCTCCCTAACATCCATCTGATCAGTGCTAGACAGCACTGTGTGACAGGCAGGTCAGTGTGTTCTGGGGACATGTCACGGCTCACTTACCCTGGCAGACACCTGGAGACATCACAAGGTCATCATTAAGGCTGTTTAGATAGTTGTTTTGCGCCAGGGATAGCACTTTCTCCAAAGATTTCAATCTTAAAATTACCTCTCTCTTGTTCTAACTAGATGTTAGAATTCACCAGTGACTCAGGTCCTGGAAGAAACTCAGATTCTTTTGTGAAGAATGTCTGGCCTTGACTGACCGAAAAAAAAAAAAAAAAACCATGGAAGCTTTTCATCTTCTAGGCCACGGAGGTCTGGTCCTACAGTTTTCTTGACAGAATAAAAACACTTACCATTGCTATGATCACGTATAGATCTGGCCCTAACTAGCACCAGAGAATTTTTGCCCTCTAGACTTTCTGCACAACAGTTTAATATTGAACTAGTGTAATTCTTATCAAAAACTTAATTAACATAGAAGAAATTTGCAAAAGGAGAACTCAGCGTCCAGGGTTGTAGCTCACTGAGTCTGGGGCTGCCTGACAAACAGAAGGTCCTGAGTTCGATCCCAGGTACTACAAAGAAAGAGAGAGAAAAAGAACTGAAGACTGATTTCCAAAGCTCTCCAAAATGATTGTATTAGAAGCATACCAAGTATTTACTAAACATAGATTCCAGATGTCATCTAAAACCACCTAAATCATATATTGCAGGGCCAGGGAGTTAGCTCAGTGGTTCTGGTGCCTGTCTTGCAAGCACAAGGGCCCAGGTTCAATCCCTGGTAACCACATACAATGCTGGGTGTGGAGACTCATGCCCAGCAGCAACCAGTACCACATATCACAGTGCTAGGTGTGGTGGCTCACACCTGTAATCCCAGAACTCAGGAGGCAGAGGCAGGAGGATTGCTGTGATGTGAGTTTGAGGCTGAGCTCAGGGCCAGCCTGAACCACAAAGTGAGAACCTGTCTCAAAAAAACCTAAAAAGAAAAAAGAAAAAAAAAAGAAATTGCAGGAAAAGAGCTCCATAATTGATGTTTTAAACAAGAAATCTATTTGACTTTTATGGAAATTCAAATCAAAAACCCCAGACTACATGATTCAGAATCCATCCAGTCTCATGTCTTTGGGCTGAATTTATCCTTCAGAGAGATTTACTACAATTTGATTATTTGGATGATCTGCTTGATTAACATGTGTCTCAACCACAAATCAAGT
Organism: Petromus typicus; assembly: GCA_004026965.1. NCBI lineage: Eukaryota > Metazoa > Chordata > Mammalia > Rodentia > Petromuridae > Petromus > Petromus typicus. Next base: position 244,442 of record PVIR01000157.1, read on the forward strand.
CATTGCCACTTCTGTCTTTCTCATAGAAATATTAAGAACACTGCTCACACTCTTTCCCTTAGGAAACAATACGAATTGCTTTTCGTCACTGTCAAATCTGTGCTTTATCATACCTCCATCTCTCCTAGGCTTCCAAGAGGCTCTAACCAAACTATGCCTAAATATAGCAAATGGTTTTAATCCTTACAGTAAGCATGTTAGTTTTCTCCCTTCTCTCTGATTTCTTTCTTCCTTTCAATTAAAATATTTGTATTGATCTTTTCATAAGTTAAAAAGGAAACAAAAGTACCAAAGTTCTCTTGGAATTTAGTAAGATCTGAGAAAATCTCAGATTATAATTGTAGTGGCTTTGTAATTTTTACATTTCTCCATTTAGACCAGTAACCAGGATCCATGTGAGAATGATCATATTCCATTATTCCCCATGCACTTCCCTCCACAGAAGTGCAGTTGGTCTATATCAGTCAGAAGATATCCTTTGTTTGTAAGAATTTCAGAGACACTGCCAGAGTTTTCAGGCAAAATATTTGGAACACTCTAAATCCCTCAGAAAGGCAGGTAGGAGAAGCATGAAAAATAACTATGTGTGGTTTGAAACCTGTGATGCTGCTCTGAAGAGACGACACAGACTTCCACACAGCATGTTAGGGACCTTGAAACTTACAGCACGAACTGCAGTAGGTCAGTTGGGAGCCTGCATCGATCGGCAAGAACTTTCAAGTCATTCTTCTACTTTATGATTGTCTAAGATCAGCTATTTTTGTTTGAAGAAAGCCCCAAACAGATAAGCAACTGGATAATTTTGTTTTTATCCCCTCCCATGGGAAATAACTGGTAGAATGACTGTTTTGATTACTGTAAAAGGTGGATTTGGAATTCTGTAGGCTGAAATAGCCATTTTTTGGATCAGTGAAAGTCTACACAAAACATCTGAGGGATTCACTGATTTTTTGAAACTTTTGATTAAAAGGATGATAGTAGTAGAAAATTTGGTTTTTCAACCAACCACATCTTGAACAATGTGAATTATACTATGCCAATCTAAATGTAAACATGCTAGAAATTTAGATGAAGAGAGTTTGTAGAAAATATTTCAGAAGAAATTTTGAAATTAAAAATTTAGTAGGCCAGGGATATAGTTCAGTGGTTCTGGCGCCTGTCTTGCAAGCGCAAGGACCTGGGTTCATCCCCGGTAACCACATAACAATACTGGGCATGAAGACTCACCCCAGGAGCAACTAGTACCACATAGCACAGTGCCAGACGTGGTGGCTCACGCCTGTAATCCCAGCACTCGGGAGGCAGAGGCAGGAGGATTGCTGTGATGTGGATTTGAGGCTGAGCTCAGGGCCAGCCTGAACTACAAAGCAAGACCCTGTCTCAAAAATAAATAGATAAATAAAAATAAAATCTTATCCTACCTTTTCTCTAACAGGGTGAATTTTCTAAGAATGAGATACCATAGACTGTAAAGTGAAAGCAATCCATTGTTCATTACTTTCATAAATGAGTAAACAATTGAAATTTCCTTGGGGATATTGTGTGTACACACTGATTAATGTCTTACTTCATTCCAAGAACATGGGGATATACAATAACACTTTATTTAAATTTACTGCTTTTTATATATTTCTCCTTTTTTCTATAATCAAATATATAGTTAGGCCATTTGTGGTATATGTGACAACTTGTAAATTCTGAAATACTCATCTGAAAATAAAGCAATATTGAATATTAAAAATATCAGAATAAATATAGCAAGCCCTTGCACTGAGAATTCTTGAGAATCCCACTCAATAACCACGACTATGCACCCTTCCCAGTAGCCTCTTCGCCCCAAGAGCAAAATCACAATCTTAACATAAGGCCAAAAAATGAGAGCAAAATTCATTTCAAAATTACTACTCTTTGAAGTATTGTTATTTGACTGTTAGTGCATCATCTTATGCTCTTCATTAAAGTGCTGCTCTGGGATTCTCAGATTCATAGACTTTTTTTGGTTTTGGTCTTTGGCAGCACTGAATATCAATCCAGGCTATGCACGCACTAGGCAAGAACTCTGACACTCAGTACATCTCAACTGTTTTGTGTTTTCTCTTGAGAAGGGTGCCAATGCCTTATCTTCCTTTTGAGTAGCTAGTATTATAGGCACTATAATCACTATTATCACTCACTGACCCCAGTGATTCAGATCCATATTCATCTGTGAGATATCAAACAGATTGCATAAGCCTTTAATCATGTTCCCCAAACAAA